>BSAI01000125.1:9712999-9744837 GCA_036245035.1 Adrianichthys oophorus | reverse complement strand
GATAAGATAAGATAAGATAAGATAAGATAAGATAAGATAAGATAAGAAAAAGATAAGATGGAAGATCATAAGATAAGATAAGATCATTGAGAACTGCACTGAGCGAGTATGACGTCACCCATAGGAAATGGCTTTCGTCTATTTATCAATAGAATCTATGGGATTTTGGCTTCTTGGAGCCAGTGGGTACATTGCTCAGTCCAGTTCTCCTATACAGTCAATAGCTAAAATAAAATAATCTAAGCTATGCACATAAAGGTAGTCAGAAATGTATTAGTACATTTGAAAATGAAAATTTTTAACAGAATTTGAATACATTTTTAATGCTTTGCTGCTGACTTTTCTTCTCTTATAGTGAGTCAAGTGGTACTACCTCCTCTGACAGATGCTCCTGGAAGGATTTTGTGTCCCCACTGCCAGACGATTGTGATCACCAGGACATCATTTGAGATAGGCGGCATAACTTGGCTTGTATGCGGTGGTATCGCTCTGCTCGGGTAATAATATATTGTTTTAAAATGAAACTCAGCAATTAAGCTTCTGAACAAAATATGCACTACAGCAAATGTGATAAGCAAAGAGAAAAGAATTGAACCCCCCCTTTGTTTCCGTGTACAGGTGTTGGCTTTGCATGTGCATCCCGTTTTGTGTCGATTCCTGCAAAGACGTGAAGCATTACTGTTCTTCCTGCAACCATGTGGTTCACATTTACAAGAGGTTGTGAAGCAGATTCTACTCTTCTGATAAAAAAAAAGTCATTTAAAAAATGCAACTTTCTATTTTGTTCATTTTTTCCAACTAAATTTAAATAACAGTGAAAAATATCACAAATGTTTTTTTTAATTACATTCCAAAGTCAATTTATGTTAGCTCACCTTCTTAAGCTTCAAGTTTTGTCATGTTTACCCTTTGTCACATCCAGACTCAGACTCTGATTTTTAATTCATGATGTGATGCTTACTAAAATATTTTCAGGGCGTCATCCACCAGATTCCAGATTCCTGTGTTATGCTCCTCTGAATCACTTTCATGTCACAGTTGATTTATCCAGATTTTAAACACAAAACGTCGTCTGAATACAAAATAAATAATTGCTCAGTAATATGAATTTGCTAAAAAAAGATTCCTTTTGATTATTTTTGGACATCTATGCTAAAACATTAAGCTAAATGTATACAATATTGTTAAATTATGCAATTTCTGAGCGATAAACTTTTTGAATACCCTAGCGTGTCTATTTTAGGTTTAAATTTGGTTCAGTCCAGCCAGCAAGGCCAAGCGGGCCCAATATGGTTTAATGTGGGCCAAATATGTGGGCCCCAATTAGGTTTAGACACAGTTTTTGTAGTGGCCCCACCATTTTGGCTTTAGTGGGCACTCAGTTGGCTGCTTCGTAACGCTAGCCAGCCTACCAGTCCCGCAGAGCAAGTGAGTGCCTCCGTCCAGGGGCCGGTAGAGCTAGCAGGGTCGCTGCCCAGGCAGCTGGTCCCTGGGCAGCAGAGCCAATGTGGGGAAACACAGATGGGGCCACCACGGAAACTGTGGACAAACCCAACTGGAGCCACATGTTCGGCCCACTATTAAACCATATTGGGCCGAACATGTGGCCTTGCTGGCTGGGAAGTTTGATTTTATTTGACATCTTCTGAAGATTTTTTTAAACTGAGAACTTCAAATATGAATCAATAAAACTTGCCTATTAAAGTTTTACAGAGCCAAAAGTATTTGTCACACACAGAATATTGCTTAAAAATGCTGTTTAGCACTGGTCTACATCCACACAGAAGCATCAGTAACAATTTGTGTTTTGCACGAAGGTAGAAATTAATCATTATCCAACATGCTCATGTATATTTTATCTTTACATTTGGCTTAGTTTATGCATCAAATAAAGATTGTTTAAATCAAATAGAATATAATCTAATTTAAATGTAAATGCTAAACTGTTATGCATGACAACACTAATTTTCCAAAATGTAAAAAATCTTACATTGTTGCTTTCAGTGGATAACTTCACCTCCTCTTTTATGAACACTAATATATCAGGAAGTTGTAAATCTACTCTTTTTATTGTTCTGCTTATTGCATTGCTACTTAAATGCACTGTCTGTCTCCTGATTTAGGACTAACAAAAAGATAAAAAGATAAAGTTGCAACAGCTTTTACAGCTCTTTCTAAAAGGTGTCACATGGCTTTGATGTTTGTCATTAAATCTCTTATGAGAATAAAATAAAAAAGAAAATATTTTGCATTCTTTGCATGTTTTGGTAAATCGAGAGCTGATTTTTACATGACCACTTTATGATCATCATTTGCAAGAAATGTATGTCAAAAAATCCACAGAAAATAAAATTAACTAGGGTCAACAATATAAAGGAAGGATAAACACAATGCCTTGGTTTAACAATTAACAATTGCCCAGTTTAAGGTAATCCTGACCTTTAAATCTGTTATAAAACATCAGGGAACTTTTTTTTTTTTTCCAGATCTCATTCTTTGCTACACCTTCATAAAAACACCTATCTGGATTCCTGTTTTTGGCCTTGTGTGTTGAACATGTTTTGATCTTCATATGCGATATTTTATACATATAACATGAAATGTTAATATCTTTTTTTTAATTAAATAACTTTTATTCAATCAATCTTAATTTTCATCAACAGATTTAGAAAAAAAGTAGTGTATCATTCCGTCTGTCTGCGTTTGTAGCACGATGTGACGTCATCACCAGATCAGGTCAACAACTCAGCTGTTAGATGATATGTTTGAGAGCCCTCGGAAAGACGCAATTTAGGCCGTTTACGCACAAACTAAAAGCCAAGAATTGCCTTAAAAAGTTTCTTTGTCTTTTGTTTAACTGATCTGTGTTTCATTTGTTATTTAGCTTACCCTTTTTGATATAAGACTTGGTTATGGATGCACAAAAGAACAATGTGTTTGCTGTGTCTTACATTAATTGTAAAACCGTAATATGATAAATCGATGGATATTTAACTGGCCATAGGAAGTAAATTGCATTATTGTATTCATGTAGATTAATTTAAATGTTTATTTTGAAAGACACCGCTTGAGTTTAAATAGCAGGGTGAGAAATACAAGCTTTGAACGAGTATTTGAACGCAACATGGGACAAGTAAGGAATAAATAGGAAGAAATCCACGCAGCCTGTGTTGCATCATAATTGTGCATCCGCGCTCAGTTCTCTATGTATTCGTTTGATTGGTAGGACTTCGTGTTTATTTGAGGAGCTAAGAGTTTTCGTATTGGCGGACAAAAGGCGCCAAAAGCCAACAGCGGTGCTGTCTATTGAAAGGGAGCGGACCAAAATGGAGCTGGAAGACGGAGTTGTGTACCAGGACGACCCGGGGACATCAGCGATGATGTCTGAGCGGGTGTCGGGCCTGGCCAGCTCCATCTACCGCGAGTTCGAGCGGCTCATCGGGAAATACGACGAGGACGTGGTGAAGGAGCTGATGCCGCTGGTCGTGGCCGTGCTGGAGAACCTGGACTCGGTGTTCGCGGAGAACCAGGAGCACGAAGTGGAACTGGAGCTTTTGAAAGAGGACAACGAGCAGCTCATCACCCAGTACGAGCGCGAGAAAGCGCTGAGGAAGCACGCGGAGGAGGTGAGTTGAACGGAATTGTGGGAGCGACTGCTAAACAGACGGAGGCGAGTGTCTGCGTCCGTTTTCAGCTGCTTTCTGCCTCCAGCATCCCTGAGCGGGGAATCAACCTGTACATGTGGCCTGGCAGCATCCATGAGGGGGTGGGGTGGGGGGTTCACTGGATGTAAACAAGCCTTCAATACTACCATAAAGGGCCTTTTAGTGGTGTTTTCTGCAAATAGGAGCAGTAACAATACGGTCAAACATGACTAGAGTTTGTACAACCCAGACACACCCTAAAGACTTGGTTTGCTTTAAGATTTAAGTTTGATTCTACGGGAGCCTAAAAGCACCAAAAAGAGAAGTCACGTTTATTGTTTTCTTGAAGAAACTCCAGGTTCAATGACTCAGCATTTTGGGCCTAACAGACCAAAAAAGTGGAAGTAAGGGAAAAAGTGTGCCTAATATGTGTTATACAAATGATCTAAGCACAGCTTTATTGAAATACTTATAGTTACAGTGGCAAAAATGGCAAATAAACAGGTTGACCCCTCTCAAAATGACCTAAAGGCCACAGTTTCCATCATTGCTTGACCCCCCTCAATCATATGCAACACAATAACACCAAATTTAATGGGAATTTTAGCCGTCGAATGGCAAATTAAAAGTGTAGATATTTATGTGCAGATTAATATATATATATATATATATATATATATAAACCGGTAGGAGTGAAGAAAAAAAACAATCACATTAAATCAAACGGGTAGAGCTGAAGTGGAAACATTTGTTTGATTTTTAACATTATAGATAGGCTATAACATTTTTAGATGTAAAAATGCCCTTTTGTATTTTTTTATTTATTATGGTTACCTAATGTTATTACTGTTTTATAGTAGTTTTTTGCACTTTTATATTTTATCTATTTGAAAGTTTTGGAACACCGTCATTTAATGCAGCAATAATGACACAATTTGACAAAAATTCCGGTCATAATTTCACAATAAAAATACATTTCTGCTTTTTTTCAAAAATGATTGGTGAGTAGTTTATAAACAGACTCACAGGTTGATGCTTTTTTAAAAATTCCTCAGTTCCTCAAAGTGCACATTTGCATTTTTCTTTGATCATTAGTTTCAGTTGCGACTGAAAACTTTTGGAGCTTTTCATTTTTTGTTTAAGAATACTGTGTTAGTGGAAATAGTCCGAAACAAAACCATACATTCTGAAGAATAGAAAAAAACCTGCATATTACAACCAAACTTCTAATTATAATGCTTGGTCAAGGATAAAGTTGAGTGGATGTGACTTAGAGCATCTTCCACTGATCCCTCTTCCAGTCTAAGGGTTTGTAACAGCACAGTGGTTTTTCTGGTCTTCCTCAGATCCTCTCTCAGTGATGTTGAAGCGGTGGGACTCTAATTGAAAATGCCGTCACGCCTTTACAACATGATTTGTTCAATTGAGATAAAGCTGAAGTAGACAAATAATAAAGTGGAGCTTGTCTGATTTTTGTCGTATCATCTCCTGTCCAGGGCACAGCTGAGTTTGGATGAGCTGAACATTAGCACAGCTTTTTGATTTTATTTTAAGTTTATATTCTTAAGTTTGCAAATGTTAACAGGCTGAATGTTAACAGCTTTCCAATTGACAAAAAAAGAAAAAAAACTGTTTTAAAAGTTTCAGCTATTTAGGTATGATCAAAAAATAGTTTTTTTTCATGCATTCAAAGCCAGTCTGTTGCTAAAAATAACTTGTTCTCAAAAGAGTCGATCTTTGATGTCAAAAACCCAACGCCAGTTTTTCTTCTGAGAAGCAGTTGCAGCTTTTTGTCCTCTTTTTACTTCAAACTCCTTTAATATCTAAATGAACAGAAATCCAACACATTGCTACTATATTTTGCTTTAAAAACAGCAGAGAGATGAAAGTGATCCTATAGAACTGAATGGATTTTTTACCTTGATTCCATATTATACAAGACAGTTTTATTTGTCTGCTTTTGGACAACAAAGCGCACAAAACATGTGCCCAGAGGAGGAAGAGTGACCACATAATGGCCTTGGCTAACTCGGCTGAATAGGATGTGAGGGCAGGGAAGAAACTGGAAGGAAAAATGTAAGAGGAAGGAAGTGGAGTTTAATTCAACTGCAGAAACGTGTTTTAAAGTCCAAAAATAAGTTGATTTTAGTACTTTTTTTGACCAACTGAAGTCATGCTTATTTATGTTTATTAAAACCATCAGAAAATGTTGACATATTTTTTCTTATTTGCAGTTGCTGAGACCCAACTTGAGGCTTTGAATGTGCTCAGAATTCCTAGGCCCAAACATGACTCAGGAAGCGGACTCAGGAAGCTCCCATACAGAAGAAGACAAAGCATTTAGCATTAACACCAAATGGTCACTTTACAACATATGTGAAAATGATTACCCAAATATATAAAGATTTCAGTTTTATTCAAAAATAAAAGTTGTCAACCTGCTGAATAGTGGTTCATCTGCAAAAAATCCTGATGCAATGAGTGTGAAATACTGTTTGATGGTTTGCAGCGAGCAACTGAATGGATTTTTGCATTTTGTCTGAGCAGAAGTTCATGGAGTTTGAAGACACTCACGAGCAGGAGAAGAAGGACCTGCAAAACCACCTGGATAGAATGGAGTCTCACTCTAGGCAGCTGGAGCTAAAGATCAAGAACTACTCAGACCAGAGTGAGTGGGAGCGATTGCAGACCTCCACATACATTTATGCATGTATTTTTTTCCCACGTCATGTTGGTGCTAATGCTAATGGGATTATCGGATTCTATTAGCAGCCCGCCTGCTGTAATAACACTCATATCATCGGTGGATTAAGCTGCGGAGGCAAAATGTTTTTTTTTATATGCTCTGACTTGTTGGAGAAGAGTGGATTTGCATCCTGACATGGGTAGCGACAGAGCCACAAAACCACAGCGCTGGTTTAAATGAGTCACTCACATAGATTTGTGAGAGGAGGTTGTATTTTTGACTCAAGTCCCAACCTTCAGCAGAACACTGAAACTAAAGTAGCTCAGTGTTGGTTTTATTCTGGACTATAAAACGTCAATTGTTTGATATTTTTTTGTCATGAATTCTCACAGTTACAGTTCTCACAGAATTCTCCCTATTCTCACAGTCACAGTGTTACATTTTTGACCAGAATAGTTCAATGACTTCACAGGATCAGTTTGACTCCAGGCAGTGGCTGGAAAAGGGTCATCGGCACTCCCAGAGGATATTGAATCATGCATTCTATCATTCATTCACCAGAATATGTGGAATCAGCTGATCTGTTTACTGTACAGTCAATGTTTCAGATAAGGACTCAGTTGGTAAAAGTTAATAGTAGCTGTGGAGACTTCTCATCTACGGCCTGTACTGGCTTTATGTTGGCAGATCATTTAAAGATACATTTCCATTTTGGTTTTGATGATTTTAGGTTTGATTACAGATTATTTTTTTCATTTTCTTTGTACAAAGGAATTTGGTTTCAGTTCAGATAAAAAAGAGATACAGTTAAAAAGATGAAGTGATGGATTTGATTAGAAATGGTTAAAAGATCTAAAAATACACAATGCTGTTTTATTTTGAAGTGAATAGGAACAGACTTGGATGCGTAAAAAGCCACCTAGTGGTCAGCTGGTGAACTGATCTGGCTCCATTTCATTTTCAATTTGACCGTAGACAATTAATTAAAGTTTTCTGCTTAAAAAACAACAAACAACAAAAAAATCATCGATAACTTAATTTATCCCAGTCAGCTGTCAACTTCTGTTAGATTTGCTCTAAGAACATTTAGAAAAACCTAAATTTGTGGCCTGCCCAGTGATGTTCCTATGTGACAAATATGATCTTTTTTATTTTTTCATTCTTTTTTTTTTTTTTTTTTTACAATTTTTTAATTTGGTCTTCACAGCTATTTAAATAAAGAAATACAGTATACACTAATAAAATGATTTTAATAATATGACTTTTAGTGGTAAAAAATATTTCCAATCAATTTCAAGATCAAAATTAATTAAAATGAAACATTTTTGGGTGTCATTGTGGATGAGAGCCAGAATTGGGAGGAACATGTTGACTGGGTTACTAGAAATATAAGTACCGGTAAATATCTTGGTATTATAAGAAAAACTCAATCAATTAATAGAGTCAAAATATACACTTACTTAATATTACAATCTAATCTACCCTTATCTGTCATATTGTAATGTTGTGTGGGCGAGTACTTTCCCATCTACTCTGAAAAAAATATTGATTGTTCAAAAGTGGTTTGTTCGAATTGCAACTCATTCAAAGCCATTAACTCACTTTAATCATTTTTTTCTTAATATTCTTAATATTTACATCATTATTATCTATCATATTTGCATTTTTATGTATAAAATTGTGTTTAACAGAAATGCTATCCCTGAGCACTTCATATTTTCCTTTTTAATCAATGCAGAGATTCATCAATTCCTGTCGAAATGTTTATTTTCATCTTCCAAAATGTGTTACATCAGGATCTCGATTTAGTTTACGATTTAGAGGCTGCAAAATATGGAGCCAACTTTCCTACTTGTCCATGACAGGCATAGCGGACTCTTCTTTTAAAAAAAAAAATAAGGCAGTCCCTGATACTAAAATGATTGGATTATGTTTGTATTTTTCTATTATTAAGTAAATGTTTTCTTTCTTTGAGTGCATAAAATTGTATTTTATATCAGTTTTAAAGTTTTATTAGGTAGAGTCTCTGATATAAGCCCTCAAGTTTTTTTTCCTCTTTCTGCAACTACTTAATGTTTTTTTCTGTTTCTTTTTGCAATATGTTGTATAAGTGCAAATAAAGAATTCATTAATTATTTAGTGATACAGATATTCTTATATCTGTCAGTTACATGAAGCCACACGATGTTAACATACTGTATGAGTGAGAAATATATTTGTAAATGCAAGTCCTGAGAAATGAGTGTGCATTTTTTACATCATTATTTATTATATGCTATTTAAAATTTCATTAATCTTAGAGAAATAATTTTTACTCTAAAATGTTTCATTTACCATACAATATTATTTGTTATATTTGGCACAAAACACTTCAGATGTGTCTTTCTCTTCTCGTCTTTCTCAAGAAAGAAGATGAGTCAAATTTAGCACAAAAAGACCTGTTAAATTAAAAAAATAAAAACACAAATAAGGAGGAGAGTTTTTTTGTTTGGTCCGTTAAGTTACATCTGTTTTAATTGATATCATCCAGGGTTTTGGTTGCATATCCCATAATGCAGCAGCTCACAGCGCGGTTTCAGCTGAACCTGATATGTTTTTTTGTCATTGTAAGTCTCCCAACGCAGAAACCCATGTCAGCACGATTAGCTAAAGGATCCACCCCCTGATTTTTGTGCCGCTGTATTTCAGTTTGGTTGCCAGTTCAAAGCTCAAATGCTGCGTTCTTATGTTGCTGTAATGTGTTCCAGTCAGCAGGTTAGAAGAACGAGAGGTGGAGCTCAAGAAGGACTTCAACACCCTGCATCAGAGACACTCAGAGGTACAGAGAATGGCCTAAACCCCAGACAACTTGTTGGAAGTGGTTGTTAATAGGTTGCTTTCACATCTACAGATGATCCATAATTACATGGAACACGTTGAGAGGATCAAAATGCAGCAGATCAGTGAGACTTCAGAGTCCAGTGCTGTCGGCCGCGTCAGGTTGGATCACAAGTTTGATTCTTCCAAATAAAAAAGGAGCTTCGAAAACTTCTATAATGGAACAAAGTTAGAAACTTTATTTTAATCCACTAGGAGAGAGCGTCCTCTTTCTTTGGGGATTTTCCCTTCATCTGGTCGAACATCGATGATAATCCCGGACCCCCAGAACAGAACAGAAACTTCAGCCACAGAGGGATGGAGGATCACCGACTCGTCGCAGCCTCGATCCAACACCAGCCTAAAGGTGAGTTTGTGGGTGACAAACCCATTATCACTGCAGGCATCAGAGGATAACTTTCTGTCTGGTGCTGCATATGGATGCTTTTAGTCCCAAAACTTATGCTGGCGTTTGTCAATGAAGGTCACGACTTCAACACAGTGAAAATGAAAGTCCTCCACTTCCTTCTGTGTTTGATCTTCTGATGTGTCAACCTGCAATTTTAAAAATTTTGCCCTGAAACTGTCACTCCTTCCTTCATTTTTGGGCGCTCTGTCTATCTAAAAAACATTTTTCTTTGCAAGTTTCTTCAAATGCAAGCGTTTGAGTGTTTCATTCAGTGAAGAGGACCGATTTTCGGAACGCTTAATGTATGTAGATAGATTCCCTGATAAGCCTTGTTTCTGGGTGGTTTCCAGTTTTTCTGCACACCTGGATGACAGGAACGATTTTGGGTTAAATCCATGTTAAAAAAAAGATCCTTTGATGGGGTTTGGATTTTTCAGTGGACAAGGACACCTCTGTCCTCAGACTCATCTTTAGCTTCTAATGAATATGCATACTTCCTCTGGTCTGGCAGGCAGAGGAGGCAATTCAAAGCATCAACTGAATATTCAAACCTGCTGCACTTTAATATGCTGATGTTGGGCTGCAAAGCACTTTTTATGTCAGGATTTAAGCAAAAATCTCAGTATTTGAATCCATGGCTAAAATTGCAATGCTTTTATTTTGTTCTATTCCAGTAAGATTCAAATATAGATCCTGGATGTCAGCTGTTTCATATCACCTTTTTTCTAAAACTGGGACATAAGCGCAGTGCATGATAGGAATGATGCCACAGTGTGGCTTGAAGCCAGTCACTAAGAGAAAAAGGCTTGCTGCAGTCAGATCGGGCGTTATGTAACCACGGCAACAGAGTGCTATCGTCGGGGCCAGCGGATTTGAGATGCAGAGTTTACAAAAGAAGTCGTATTTCTGTACAGTTGCTGTGAAACGATTTAATGATCTGCATGCTGCCTCATGTCATTCTTGATCTAATGGAAACATCGTCATGTACATATTATTATATATAAATTCTCTAAAACCCATCTGATTACTCATAGCCTTTTGGATAATTGTTTTTGTTTTATCTTGAAAATCAGCCTTACATAAATGAGTAAAAGTTGTAACAAGTATGATAAATGTCAAGTAAAAAAAAAGAATTATTGAGGGCTTGGTTTAAAAACTTTATCAGTTAAACCCATACTTGAATCAAACCGAAAAACAATTTATTAAATTCATAAATCTACTTTTTTCTTTTACTTTATTTAAAGAAAAAAAAGCTTTTCTCCCCTGCGACAGACTGGCGACCAGTCCAGGGGTGTCCCCTGCCTTCGCCCATGAGTAGCCGGGTTAGGCTCCGGCAACCCCGTGACCCCGAAAGGGATAAAGCGGATTGGAAAATGAATGAATGAATGAATGAAAAAAGCTTTTCTGATCAATTTAATATATTTAATATAAGAAATTACAATTGTAGGCTTAAAAGTTTCATTTCATCTCACTAATTATTTTACTAATTATAAAAAGTTGTTTATAACTAAACTTAACATTTGAAACAGCAACTCAGATGAATTGGTAGAAATCGTCATCAACCCCAAGATGCCTGAATTTATTTACTGCAATAAAAAAAAAAAAAATCACTGAATGGGAAGTTTTTGCTTTCAATTAGATGCTAAATTAAGGCGATTTTGAGACAAAGTTGTTTGATGCATATTTTCGGTGGCCGAGACACATCATCGGAGCAAAAAAAAAAAAAGTAAATGTGCAAGCAAAAGTGAAACTCTGCAAATAAGAGAAACAATGCTGCAAATAAAAAGACATGATGTCACAAAATAAAAGAAAGGAAATGATTTTGCAATAAAAAAGAAACACTGCTGCAAATAAAAGAAATGATGTTACAATAATAGAAACACTGCTGCAAATAAAAAAAGGAAATATATTGGAACAAAAAGAAAGGCTACAAATTAAAAACAACTCGCAAATAAAAATAAGTGATGTTGCAAATTAAAGAAGCGTGCAAATACCAAGAAACATTGCTGAAAATAAAATAAACACTGCTGCAAAAAACAAACAAACAAACAAAAAGCCACTGCAAATAAAAAAGTCACAATGGAAGTAGATTGCATATTTGCAATATTTTTCTCTTAATTGGCAGCATTGTTTATTTTATTTGCAGTAGTGTTTCTTTTTTTGTTTGCACAATTACGTTTTTTTGGCTGGGATGGCTCGGCTTGGCCTCGGTCACCGTAATCTTTGCATCAACAGGTGTCAAGACATCAATGTTTTTGTCAAAATCAGATCAGTGGTTAAGATGTTTCAATGATCAACATCTATGTAGGAAAATATATTTGTAAACACATAATTACTACCTGAAAATTTTTAAATTAAGAGGTTTTGTTTATATTTAAAGTACTTATAGTATATAATTATTTCTCTGGGAAAAATAAAAGTAAAAATATGATTCTTAGCGAGATAAAAGATATTCCTGTTTTTCTATAGAGAAAATGTTATTATAAACATTTTGCCCCATTGTTAAAAAGTATATTTTTACACTGACCTCTGTGTACATTTGATAAAACTGCTGAACTTGGGACAGTCAGTCAGTCACTGCTCTCAGCTGCTCGTCAGATCAATAATCAATAAACAGGCTATTGATTCAATTAGAAAATGTTAATTTTAGCACAAAAATTCTGTTTGAAAGTCATTTTAAATCAGGACGCAGCAGCTACTGTTAGCTTGGTCCAAATTCTCCACACTTTCCTTACATTTAAACACACAAGCATCTTTCCCATCATTTCACAGACATGCTCAGCTATGAGAGTTTGCATTTCTGCTGGACTGCTTTTGCACATGTAAGCTTCATTCCTCCTCTCCCCCCTGTCCCGCCCCAAGCAGTTGGACTTTGACGCCCCCCCCAAAGGAAAGGGAGGGTAAGGGTGCGCAGGACTCTACTTGGGGGAATTCACTGGCAGACGACTGCAAGGTAGTTGGATGAGTGTCAGCACCAGCGCTCCTGTACTCGCCGTGGCCGCCACACTTTGTGTGTTTGTGTGTGTGGCGGCTTCAGCGTCTTTCTACACTTTGCTGCGTCATCCTTTCATGATGCTTCAGTCATTTATGCATCGCTTCACACACCCCCATGCTGAGCCGTGCCACATGCAGCCAAGTTCTGTTTGAAAACAAGACTGGGATCTATTGGAGTTCAAAATGAACATATGGAACTGGTTACATATTGATGTGTTTAGGTCAATAACAGCTTGGTTGCATCTGGTCCATTTTTATTTTTTGCTTCTTATAGTTTGCTTTGCATTTTATTCTACTTCATTCAGGAAGATTTAGTTTATGACTAATAATGTCATTGATCAGTTAAGCCTTCGCTGTTTTGTGCCCATTAATTCCAGTTTTAGCTGTTTTTTTAGTTATTTGTAGTCTTCCTTATGTAGGTAGACATCACTTGTGTCGTCTTAGTTGTTCAGCTCTCTGTCGTATGTGGCTGTTGTGTTTTTGTGCATCTTTCAAAATTAAATCCATCATTTAAATGCAGCTTTTGGTTTTTTAAGTTTGTGTTATATGTAAGTATAAGTAAAAAAAAAATAAAAAGAAAGTATTCATTTGCATTATTTTAGATAATTTAAAGATCAATAAGCAGAGTTAAAGTGCAGGTGAATGTGTGGTTTAAACCATGGGGTTTAAAGGTTTGCGATAAAGCCATGTAGGATCATAAACTTTCTTTTGTGTTTTATGTTGACCCTTTTTCAATAGTGTCCATTACGCAGGGTCCTCTTTTGTAAATTTTTTGTTTTATTTTATTTTATTTTATTTTATCTTATTTTATTTTATTTTTAGCTTGTTAAAAAGTTTTCCACTTAATCACCTTTCAATAATTATCACTTCAGGATGAATTGTTGCTTATTTTAATTGAATTGAATTAAATATATTTTAATGTAATTTTATTTTATTTTAATAAATTTTATTTTCATTTAACTTTATTTTATAAATATTTTATTATTAGCTTGTTAAAATGTTTTCAATTTAATCACTTTTCAATAATTATCACTTCAGGATGAATTGTTGGACTTTAGCGGCTCCAAGTTAGCAGCTTCGGCATCCAGCTCGTCAGACGTGAAGAGGGAAGATGGGAGTAAAAAGAGCGCGGAGGTACAGGCTGTTACAGGGACCAGATCTACTTCAGTGGGTGGGTGGAAAAATTTCACATAAATGTAAACTACTTGATTCAAATGATGTAAGATTGAAGAATTTAAAACTTGCAGTCAAAACAACACATGAATTGGACCTGTGGCGTTCTTTCCTTTGTTCAGGCTTGCCTGAAAGCGAGGACAACTCAGACGTTCAGGACATCATCGAGTCCACGCCTGAGCTGGACTTGGATCTCATCGGGTACAAACCCTGCAGGTATTAAAGCAGGACAGTTAAAATTGCTTTGATGAGCACATCTTCTTTAATAAAATATCTTTTTGTTTTTGTTTAATGTCAGTACTCCCACTAAAGGCATTGAGAACATGGCGTTTGACCGCAACACAAACTCTCTGTTTGAGGAGCTCTCATCTGCAGGCACTGACCTCATAGGAGATGTGGATGAAGGGGCTGATCTACTAGGTGAGTATCTAATCATTAATTCAGCCTCTGAAAAACACATCATTGTTATTCCTGTCAATTGAAACTGTTTCTCTTGAGGCTCTAAAGTAAAACAGCTTTAAATGTCAATGAAAAATGTTAGTTAAAAGTTACAATTTCATTAAATCATTAAAAAGTCCTGCTTGTGTTCCAGCTTTATTGGCTTCTCCACATTTGACTTCTCATTTCTACTCATTTCATTATTTTCTTGTTTGTTTGCATTTATTTGTGCCTCACCAGAATCAGTGGTTAAATCCATTTCTCACCTGTTTTCATTGAAATGTTATAGCTGTTTTGTGTTCTTTCCCTTTTATATTCTTTAGTTCAGAGGATAAGCACCAAAAGAAAAGAGTCATAATTTAACTAGTAACGGGACGAGTTTGGATTCTAATATCGTAAAACTCAACTGTCTGATAAAGTTAAATGTAAAATTTATTTTTCTTTCATGTTGCAAAAGTCTAACACTTGAATTTATAGCCAACATAGGAACATTTCTTATGATAAATCTGTTGAAACTGCCTGTAGATGGTTGGTTATGTTTTGTCCATTTTTGATTTAAAATTTAGGGATGGATATTTCTTTTATAAACTGAAAAAAAAAACCCAAGGAAACTTTTGAAATATATTTATTAAATAAACAAAAAAAACTAGATTTTTGCATTCTTAAAATCCAAAGAATAGGACTAAAAAAAGATTTATGAATTTACTTTTTAAACTTATCTTTCAAATTCCTTTTATAGTAATTGTATTTCTTTATGAAAAAAACTGCTTTCAGTTAGATTTTATTTTTGTGTTTAATTCAAAAAACCTTTATTAAACAATGGTGATGAACTTAAAATTTATCAAGTTGTTTTTAAATGTAAATGTGAAATTGAATAAATTCAGTATTTATCCAGCAATATGCAGCTCTCCAAGAGATGTTGGCTTAACTATGCAGAGAGCTACATATACTGTATATCTGGGAAGCTATAGATCAGCTTTGACATATTGAAAGTCAGGGAGCAGAAATAAAAAGGCATGTTTAAGCTTAAAAAGACAACAATCGGGAGGAATGAGCAAATTCCAGCAGGATAATGGGAGAAGCACGTGGACGGCTTAAGCTGTCTGAGCCGAGTTAAACAGGATTAGACAAAAACTCACTAAATGTTCAGAAAAATCTGACCTCAAAGCATTTATTTAAAAGTAGAAGTAAATAAACATTCAGAAAAATATGAAACAGGTAGCATTTCTGAAAAAAAAAACAAAATAGTTTTTACTGTATATTTGTTGGTGATATTTCAGTTCACACTAATATAGTTTATCTCTGTAATCATTTCCTTTAATGTTTTTGAAACTTTGAGGCGTTTTGTTGCTCATAGTTTTATCTTTGCGCAGCAGGAAGTGACGTATTACTTATAGTTACAGCATTGACCCTCCAACAACAGCTCCATGGTTCATTCCCTGACTCTGCTGTAACGTTCACTGTTAGTCTATGGTAACGCCACCTTTCTCTCTTCCCCCGTGTCTCAACCCCTGGCTTTTACCCATAATCCCAGTGGAGTACTCTGGTGTGTATGACCTCAGACTTTTCCTCAGTTGAACAGTTTTTCTTTTTACCCAAAATTCACTTTCTGTCACAATCACCTTACATCTTTACTTTTGAGAATAATGCACATCTTTAATCTGCTTTTTTGTTTTTTTTTTCTCAATCTAAGAGGATTGTTGAGGTGTCATGCGTCCTCTGCTGCTGCTTACTTTTCTTGCACATGTTTTTTTTCCTCCCGTTGTTGCCCCTTCTCCTGCAGTGATTGTCCCCAGCCTTAGAGGTTTTGGTAGCAGCTCCCCTGTTGGCCTCGTGAAGCCAAAAGCTAAACCGTTAGCTGTTTTTGTCATTTGGATCATTCCGCTGTCTCAAACTATATCTGCATTTCTCTTTCTCTCTCTTCCCTCCTCCTTGCTCTGTCCGCCTGACTTGGATTGCATGGTTTTGTCAGACCTTAGTTTGATTGGTAAGACTCCACCTGCTCCCTCCATTCTCCTCCTATCAGTCATGTGACATGGATTTGCTGTCCTTAGTCAGTAGTAAGAATCATCTCATTAGATGATGCTACATGTCATGAAGTTGTGCTGTTTAGACATTGTTCTTAGCATGTAGTCAGTAGTATGAAGCTAGATTTATTGCAAAAGTATTGTTCGTCTGTGAAAAGGTTTTGTACTTGTAATAAGAGTTTTGTGTGTCTGTGAAAACATTTTGTATCTGTAAAAATGAAATCGTCCGTCTGTAAAAAGATTTTGTACTTGTCGAAAAAAATGTGTCCTTTTACTACCTTGAAATAAGAGATTTGTGTGTCTGTAAAATGGAGTTGTAACAGTGGAAAAAGTGTCAGTTTGTAAAGACATTGATCTGCATTGATCTACGATGACAAAATCCACATTTTTAAGTACAATTCTTTTGCGTCATAACAAATCAACCAATCAGCAGCCTTTCGCTGCCACCCAACTGCTGTGCTGCTTGGACCAGCCAATTAGATGCATGGTATCCATTCCGGGAAAAACCAAAACAAAAATATTGTTTCTCCATTCTACATGAAGGTAAAATGATGGAAGATACCCGAAATATGGTAAGTGATGTATTTCATTACAACTTTGCAACAAAAAAAAGGGCTATTTTGTCCTTTGTCACACACGGGCAAACCATTTCTATTAGTGCTGTCAATCAATTAAAAAAAATCTGATTAATCACACTTTTGGATTGTGATTAATCATAATTAAATCTAGTTCAATTTTATACAACAATATGCAGTTTTTGAACAAAAAAAGGCCAAAGAACATTTTTCCTTTATTTTTATTATCTGAAATGTTTTAATTTGTAAAGTGTTAACTCAGATATCTTAGAAGTGTAATTTGTGCTCAGAAAACACATCAACAGTAAGATATGCAGAACTCTAAAGACTTTAATGTCTGCAGTATTACTCCAAGAAAACAAAGATGCTGACATACAGCCATAAGAAGCAAACATTGTTTTTCTGCACTTTAAATGGTCTGGGTGAATACTCAAATCTGATTGGCTGCTGGGTGTTGATGCATAGCTAAAAAAGTTGTTCCGGTCACATAGCCCAATATATATCACTGCGCAGGCTTCTTTTTAAACAAACTTTTTGTTTAATCTTCTGGACAAAACCACCAAACAAAAACAAAATGCTTTTTTAATCGATCGTGACGATCAGCACATATAACGCTTTCCTCTGCCGCTGCAGTTGAGATCTGCTGGTCCAGCGACACATTGTTGTTAGCGTGACATTGAGCGCCACATTGTATAAAAAAAGTCAATTTTTAGTGAGAAAGTGATTTAAACTGAGAAAATGCATAATTAATGATGCGTAATTAATCTGCGTCAATAAATATTATTATTTTTTGTGAATTAATCGTTAACGCGTTAACATTGACAGCCCTAATTTCAATGGACGGACATTTTTTTTGCAGTTAGCAAACACTTTTACAGACGCACAAATTTCTTATTATTGGTAAAAAATTATTCTTACAAAGGACAATTTTTTAGACAAGTACAAAATCTTATTATGGACTTACAATACTTTTGCATTAATTCTAACTTCATGCAGTAGTCACAGCTGCAGTCTCTTGTTGTTGTTTTTATGACGTTTCATCTGCCACCTCCCATAAGGAATGGGCCGGGAAGTTGAGAATCTGATTCAAGAGAATTCACAGCTGCTGGAGACAAAGTGAGTTCCTGATTTGTCGTTCCGTTGAGTCTTCAGTGCAAACATTGCTCCTGAACGACACTTGTTCTCTGCAGGAATGCCTTGAACGTGGTGAACAAAGACCTGATACTGAAGGTGGATGAGCTGACCTGTGAGAAGGAGATGCTGCAGGGGGAGCTGGAGTCCGTGCTGCAGGCCAAGAACAAGCTGGAGGAGAGGAACAAAGAGATGGAGGAAGAACTCAAAAAGTAAGAGGCAAATCACAGAAAACTACAAGTTCTAGTGTCTACGTTCTATTCATGTAATCGGTTATCTTTTCAGAGTACGATTTGAGATGGAGGATGTGAAACAAAAAAGCAAAGATGAAGAAGATGTAAGCCTTCTTTTTTCACAATCACAACTGCAGTATATAAAGCCCCACTCCGATCATCTTTTGATCTATTGTAAAAACATTCCCAGTGGTCTTCTAATTATCTTCTAAGTAAAAACGTGTCATTTTTTTGAACAGTTTCTGCAGAGCAGCAGTAGTTCATTTGAAGTATGTCTCTGAGCTGTCAGGCGGGGAAAATAATGTACAGTAATGCTAGCAAACAGTCGGACGGTTGAAGTAGCTTCCACAGCACCAAAAAAACTTACTGGTGAAGGCTAGCTAGCTGATTGCATCCGACTTCAAAAGTAATTTGCCATTTTTTTTTGTCCTCCTTGTTGGTGAAATAGGTGTTGATTCTACATCATTGTGTATTTTCTAAGACACAAATAAGCTCTTTTTCTAACTGCATTTTTTATCTTCTCCTGACTCATGATGATTTGAACAAAGAAATGCGCAGAAATGTCGTTTTGAATTTAATTTTCTTTAGATATGTCGTCTATCATGCCACAAGAACATGTTAAAAACATTGGAGTGGTTCTTTAATGGGTTTCAATACAACAATCTGCATGTGTGGCTTGAATCCTTCTCTGCCACAGGGTGATGTACCCACAGCTCAGAGGAAGCGCTTCACCAGAGTGGAAATGGCAAGAGTGTTGATGGAGAGGAACCAGTACAAGGAGCGGCTGATGGAGCTGCAGGAGGCTGTGCGGTGGACGGAAATGATCAGGTAGAAAAGATCCGGATGGATTGAACTGTGTCAAATAGTTTTGCTTTAACTGTTTTTGTAATTTTTACTTTCTTTAAAGGGCTTCAAGGGAAAATCCAGCACTAACAGAAAAGAAGAAATCCAGCATCTGGCAATTGTGAGTTATTTTTCATTTTGGTAACCTTCCCAGGTCACCTCTACAGTTGACTTCAGGTGTTCAGAAGGTCTTCTTTGGGGATGCAAGTACTTGATCTTTTCCGAACCTCTCTGGTCCTTCACTGACCTATTATAGCCCCTTTTGTCCTGAAAGAATCCATCTTACAGATGTGTCTAAACTCATAATCTCTTCTCTGGAGTTGTCCATTACTAACGTCTCCCCCTGGACTTCTGTGTTTGCTTTCTGCTGTGCTTCTCTTATTCTGGCTGCTTTAGACGCACTTCAAGACAGGTGTCATCTGCCTAATCTTTTCTACCGCAAACACCTAGATTTCAGACATTTCTTTTCTTACATTTGATTTTTTTAAGTTTAAAAATATTATATTAGTCATTTTTGTGTAATTTAATCTCAGGGAGAGGTCAGACAGTTGAGATAAATTAGTTGATGGATTCATGTACTATGATGCTGCTACGTTCACGCTGGCCTCGGCTTTGGCGTTTAAGCAACCCTTTTCAATGAAATATCTTTGCAAATTAATAACAGAATAAAATAAATTAGTAGTGCAAAAAAATCACTGTGACATTTAGAACAACCTGTTTTCATTTAAAGTTTTTAGAAGGAAATGTAACAAACGGCATCACTGTGAAACACTAGACATAAAACTAGAAATTTTGATCAACAGTGTTCCCTTGCTATATCGTGGTTGACGCTTTGCAGTCTCCCTGTTTGGCAGACTTTTTTAGTGCAATTTCTCATGCTTTTTTTTCTAACGGCACACCGTGTTCTGCATCCTGATTGGCTGTTGGCCTTGACACTCAATCTCCATGCAGAATGCATTCAGTTTGCCAAATTACTTAAATCTGCAATTGCCGTCATATCTTTGGTTTTATTCTATAATACTGGACCTATTTTTCTATGAAGGTTTAAACTTTGAGAGTTTTAACAAGAGAGAAAAGGGTGAAAATGTTCATGCCTGTCTGAAAAAATGGATAAAGTGTGTAGTAAGGAGTTAAAACCTTTATCTACTTTGTGATTCTCACCTATCGTAGGTTATTTTTAAACTGTAATTAATCTAAATATAATAAAAAAATAAAATAACATAATAAATCAAATAAAATGCCCATAATAATTGAGGGTACGTTGTATTTCACAATTTAACTATGAGCAAACTGTGGCTTGTAAAAGGGTGCAGATGTGATGAAGAGTCCAAAGTTATCGTTCCGTTTCCAGCATGCTTGTTTGTGTGTACACGTTGGTGGTTGTCGGGTTGACTCCCTGCCTTGGTTCTTCCCCGCTCTCCTCTCGGCTGGTTCCCTCTTGGCTTTCTGTCACGTCACCTGCAGCTTCAGCCGACTGTTTAGCTCCTCCTCCAGCGCCCCCACCATGAAGAAAGTCGACTTCCAGTCAAACATGAAGTACAACTCGCCGGGCAGCTTGGTGAAGAGGAGCAGCACCTTCTCACAGTTCCCCACGGAGAAGTCGAAGATTTTTGATTTCGTCAATGAAGGGTGAGTGAGCTAAGCAAGATGGAAGATTTAAGGATTTGACTCAGTCTCTTAGCTGCTTATGTTCCCTGCTTCTACAGAGCAGAGCAGTGCAGCTCCCCCTCACGTAAGGAGCAAAAGAAAGCCCAGTACCAGCAGGTCAAGGCCCACATGCAGAAGGAGGACGGACGCGTCACCGTACACGGCTGGAGCCTTCCAGGCAAACACAAGGTGGAATCCCACTTCCAAGTTTTCCCTCTTCCAAATGTTCTAACGTTACCTTAAGCTTTCCTGTTTGTCAACTCAGGTGGCAAACGGGGGACAGGTGGAAAACAAGATGAACTTACCCGTCCCAGTTTACCTGAGGCCTCTGGATCAGAAAGATGCTTCCATGAAGGTGCATGAATGAATAAAAGCATTAAACTGTAGTTCCTTGTTGTATGTTTTATGAAACTGTGGTTTAAAAGTAGATCTCTCTAATCTGTTCTTCAGCTATGGTGTGCAGCAGGGGTCAACTTGTCAGGGGGGAGGATGTTCTCGTCAGATAGTAAGCAAATAAAAGGCTCTCAGAGCAGTCTGGACCAGCTGGAGCAGGACAGCAAGGATCAGGAGAAAGGAGAGAGGGATCTGACCATCCAGGAGGAAGTTTCCAGCAGGGTGTGGGTGTGCATGAGCACCCACTCTTCCACCAAGGTGTTGGTGCTGGATGCCACCCAGCCTTCAGACCTTCTGGACAGCTTCTATGCTTGTAACACACATGTGGTTTGCATTGCTAGTGTTCCAGGTAGGTCTGTTGATTGTCCTGAGTTTGTGTCCTTGTTGTTTTGGAGGATTTTAACAGAGTTTTGTTGCTTTTAGGCGTGTTAGAAACTGATTATCCAGCAGGCGAGGCGGTACCACAGGATCCAGAATTTTTCCAAAGTGACTCTGTGTCGTTAGCTGGGAGTTTGGCTAGCGTTGGCTCGACGGGCAGTGACGGCACCGGGGCCGTAGAGGGCGTCACCGCTGTCCCTCAGACAGCCAGCTCGGGTGTCACTGAGCAGCCGACAGAGTATAGCGCCGCATCAGGCTCTGGTGATTTTGTTGTTTTAGATCCACAATATTATCTAATCAAGCCCAACTATGTTACTAATTCTGTGTATCTGTAAATTTGTCATCTACAGGTCAGATCTCCAGAGAGACCAGTCCTGCAAAGGATTGTGTTCCCGCAGCGGAAGAGGCCACGGAGGCCACTGAGGCAAACGCTGGTGTGGGCGAAGATGGAGAGGAGGACCAAGGAACAGATCCAAGCCAAGCAGGAATCTACACTGAACATGTTTTCACCGACCCTCTGGGGGTGGGACCCACAGAGTGCTTTGCCGATGAAACCCAGAGGTGGGAACAGCATCAAAAACTCACAAATTTACACTGAAGACACTATGGAAATGAGGTCTGATGAAATCCTCTAAATTTCAGGGGAACTGGGGAGGGTGGTTTGACGTCCCAGTCAGAAGATTTGGACTCATCAGAGGCCGAAACGCTGAGGATGAGCAGCGCTCTTCCCACCATGTGGCTGGGAGCTCAGAATGGATGGTAAGTAAGGCAGCAGCCACTAGAGGGAGCTATCAACTTAGCTATCTTTATGGGAACATTTGACATCTAGCAAATGGATTTAAGTTTCTTTTTAAAAATGGCGTTCTTTTTCCTTATAAAATTAGCATGGAAAGTTTTAGTATTTGCTGCGGACATTCTAACAATTAGTCAATGAAATTGAGCTTCATCCCTCTACATCATTTCTTTGTTTTTTAAGTCTTTATGTGCACTCATCTGTGGCTCGATGGAGGAAGTGTCTCCATGCCATCAAGCTGAAAGATTCCATCCTCAGCATTGTGTGAGTAAATAGCAGTTTCTGTCTCTCTTCATTGAAACTTTTGGATTATGATGATGAAAACACTGTATTCTTTGCTTTCTACAGGCATGTTAAAGGAAGAGTTCTAGTAGCCTTGGCTGATGGGACCTTGGCAATTTTCCACAGAGGCATTGGTACTTTTCAAGCATGAAAATGCATTTCACAGAAGGGACTTTTTTGTTTCCCTCAGTTTGTTTCATCATTTCGGGAAGGTTTTTCCCAGAATTCTTGGGTTAATTTGCGACCGTGTCTCCAAGCAGATTATCAGTGGGATCTGACCAACTACCACCTGCTAGATCTGGGTCGGCCCCACCACTCAATCCGCTGCATGACAGTGGTGCATGACAAGGTGTGGTGCGGCTACAGAAACAAGATCTACGTCATCCAGCCCAAAGCCATGAGGATAGAGGTATTTTTCATCACAATCTGTCATGCAAATATATCTTCAGCTGTGACCCAAACCTGAAGGTTTTTTTCCTGAGCAGAAGTCCTTTGATGCTCATCCCCGCAAAGAAAGCCAAGTGCGACAGCTGGCTTGGGTTGGAGACGGGATCTGGGTGTCCATCCGCCTGGATTCAACTTTACGCCTGTTTCACGCCCACACCTACCAGCACCTACAAGACGTGGACATTGAGCCCTACGTCAGCAAAATGCTGGGTAGAAGTTCTGATTTTCCTTCTGAATTTTTAGGTTTACACCTGAGAGAAATGGCTGACTTTTAGCATTTTGTCTTGAGTATCCATGAATGTCAACTTCAAGCTCTCCTTTGTGTCTCGTTCTCAGGTACTGGTAAACTAGGCTTTTCATTTGTAAGAATCACGGCTCTCGTCGTGTCCTGTAACCGTTTGTGGGTGGGAACAGGAAATGGAGTCATCATCTCCATTCCTCTTTCGGAAGGTATGGCGCTTTCACACACAATCTTCCAAGACAAAGATGCCATTTTTAAAATGTTTGTGCAGATCAAATAAAAGCTGCTTTAGCTGAGACTTGCTGTCCCTTCCCTCCCTCTCAGCCTCCTTGTATCTTTTCAATTATTTTTCTTGCCTTGGGTTTTATTAAGGCATGGTGGAAGAATAAAAACATCTCAGATGGAGGTTACTGAATAAAAGATGGATAGGTTGCCATGGAGACTGCCATCTCTTAATGTCAGAATGTCTCAGTTTCCCATTTGTCTAGTTTTTACCATAAAACTCTTTTTTAGATGGAGATAGATGAGCTCTACCAGATTTACAAATTAGATTTTATTATTTTTCATTCTTTTATGACTTTTTGTTGTTTTTTTTCTTTATCATCAGCTAATAAGACAACAGGAATCGTGCCAAACCGGCCCGGCGGGGCTGTTAGGGTCTATGGGGATGAGAGTTCAGACTGTGCCGCTCCTGGCGGCTTTGTGCCATACTGCTCCATGGCCCACGCCCAGCTGTGTTTCCATGGACACCGAGAGGCCGTCAAATTTTTTGTGACCGTCCCAGGTGAGGAGACAAGTGCAGCAGGAAAAAACGTGCCCATTAGACCACTAATGCCAAAATGCTTTAAAGAAATCTATTTTAACTATAGGTTCATTATATCCTGACTTACGCTCTTGCTTTAGTTTGCTTTATTTAAAATCGCATTTAAAGCTAATAAAAATCCCTAACTATTTTTGTGTATTTTCTGATAAAAATACGAGTTTACACAATCGCTTGGACAAAACTGGAAAAGATGTCTAAAAGTATGCTGGGACTTTTCCATTTTCTTTTAAGTCATTAAGTCATTTTGTTCCTTTTGTCACAGGTCAAGCAATGCCACCTCCAGGCTGCGCAGATTCAGGTTCCGATGACCCTGCGTCTGAATCCTCAGATGTAACATCTTCTGAGCCCAAAACAAACCTGGTCATGAGCGGAGGAGAAGGCTACATAGACTTCAGAATCGGTGGGTGCATTTTATTAATAGGAAAGCTGCCCTTAAACTTTTGGCTGAAAATGTCAAGCTTTGGATTTTCATGTTAAAAAAAAAAAACAACAAAAAAATACATCTTGTTTGATTTGGAGTGTCCTCACCAAGTGCTTTGTTGTTCTCAGGCGATGAAGGCGGTGAGTTGGACGGGTTGTCCGAGTCAACAGGCAGCCAACAGTTGGCGCCCACCAAGGCGGAGCAGAGCCACCTGATCGTTTGGCAGGTCACCACTTCTCATGACTGAAGCACCACAGACGGCACTGTCAACACCGGGGACGTTCACAAACCCCGCATGCCCTCCACAGAACTCAGACTTTTATTTAACTAGTTGTTCCGTATGCCCAAGAAAACTATTGTAAAGAAAACCTATCGTTCTTTTTAGTCCATGTTTTTGTATCTTTTATTTTTAACACCATCTCTGATGTTCATGTCAAATCCATCCGGACGTTCCTTCTGTAGGATCACATGCTGAAAATGGAAAGTCAATTATTTGTCATAATGGATAAAAGGCTTATTTATTTGGACTGATAGAGAGGCTGGGTAAAGCAGGAGGTGCATGAAATTACCCAGAATGCCAGGTTTGCACTGAGTCGCGTGCAGTGTTTTTTTGTTGTGGTTTTTCATGTTTTAGAAGGGCCCTCCTCTCCTCCTCGGCTGTGGTAAAACAGAGCCCTGGTGAATTGATGCTGCCAGTCTCACCAGCTCAGTGCTTCCTGTTCGCTTCAGCTCGTTGGCACTTTAAGACGTTAGTCATTAGCAATGTGAAGGAACAAATGCTTGTCAACTACACTGCTGTGTCCTAACTGTGGGAAGGGAACACATGTACATTTCATTTTAGAAAAGGAGGTCAAAGTAACCAAAGGATGGAGAAAGAAGAAAAAAATGTTAGAATTGTGTGTTTGGAGATGATGTGTACATTTTCAGGGCATCATTGGAAATATGCTTGAAAGAGGGAAATAATTCAGATGAATTTCCTTTGTAGTGAAGAAGAGTGACTCTCCTGGCTGCTTCCTTTAGTCTTTTTTTAATTTCTGAGACATTTCATGTAGTAATAAGCAGTATAAATACTCACATAGTGTCACAATTAAAAATAGCATATTTTTATTTGTTTTTATACAAAAGAATTGGGCCATGTTTGGTCTGATGTCCATTTCTATGATCTTTTTGCCATTCCACTATTTATTTTCATTGTAATGGAGCCCTTCTGGGCTCAGAATGTAACTTTCTACTCAAGTAAAATATCATAGGAGGCTATTGTGAACAAAATAGTCTGATGAGTTTACATTATTGTTAATAGTAAAATAAAAGAAGTTCATGAAATAATGTTGGAAACGTGACGGCCCCCCCCCACAAAAAAAAAACAAACAAAAAATCATTTATGAAACTATGCATGTTTATTTTTTTAAGGGATCACAGCTCTGTTGTCTGCTAAATCTGCTTTTTGCCACTAATTTGACAGGATTGGATGAAGAGTGTGAGTTTGAAAACACATGTTTTTGATTTTCCAAGTGTGGCGATTGTGTGAGTGTGTGTGTCTTCTGTGCTACATCTGTAAAAACTCACAGAGACTGATCAGATGAAGCTGTCGTACTCAGCTTCCTGGAGACAGTGATTCTTCATAGTCAATGTTTGCTAAAACATGATCATAGCCTTATTTTTTAACAATTAAATAAACCCAGTTTCATGGAGATCAAGATGCTCTTGTGTCTCATTAATGCTAAATGTGTTCTGGACATAAAGTGAAGTGCTTCCTTAACTATTTTCCTCAGGTTAGCTCACAAATGTGAACAAGCAGAGACATTTATGATCAGTAAAACATGATCCTAATGAAAAAAAAACACATTTTAGAATATATTATCGAAATGTATTATATTTAGTTTGATTTGAATTGGTTTGATTTGATTTGAGCATTCGAAATTACAGAATAATACTATAAAAATTCAAAACACAGATATATCAAACCCATTTCATACATGAAGTCACACATAAATCACAAAATAAATAAAAATAAGCAAAGATGATATAGAAGATGACGCTATCTTCTTGACTGTAATTATTTAGCTGTGCATACAAGTTACTTTAGATGCACTGTGATCATCAAATACGGTCAAAAAGACTGATTTGTTGCTTGAAAAGAAGTGTAAAAAAGTGAATTTATAAAATCCCGCCACTTTTGTTTAGTTGTTTTTTTTAAAATATATTTAAATTGCCACAGTCCGGTTCTTATCAGATCAAGGCATGTCCAAAGTCTGGCTCGTGGGCCAAATGCAGCCTGTGCTCAAATTTTAACTGGTGTGCAAGCTGGTGTCATAAAATCAATAAAATGCGGCATTTTCTAGGAACTATGATTTTTATTTTTTTTTATTGTGATTGGCTAAATTACATTAGCAGTTACATCAACTGATGCAAATCTGTGGCAACAACCTGTGGGTACTTGATCTTCAGAGCCGTAATGGCCAAATAAGTAGTAATAATAGTAATAATAATAATAAATGTTCTTAAATTAGGCACATTACTTTGTTGGGGATGGAAGCCAGACGGAAATTGTACATGTAGATGATTGCAGGCGAGGTGGGTATGGAAAAGATACTATAAAAGATGCTATAAGTATTTATGTTGTTTTCCTGTTCACATTATTTGAATTTAGAAGTTTATCTTGGCAATTTTCTGGGTCATAAAAACCCACCTTTTCTTTACTTTATCTCTGTTCTTCAAATATAAAATTCACAGTAATTTAGGTAAAACATTTTTTTTTTATGTGAAGAAATGATTACAAGTTATAAAGGTACAAAGAATGCAGGCCAAATAGATTGGGCCGAAAACATTTGAACCTCACAAAATCTGTCCCTCTTTGCAAAAGGTTTAGACACCTGTCTTGAAGAGATATCCGCCTCTTTTGCAAGAGGATCTTTTCAGCTTTTTTGCACAAATGAATGTTTTTGCAAAGAGCCATTGTTGCAAACAAATATTTTCTTTGTGCATCTACAGCTGCCTGTAGTTTACTCAAGTGGTGCCGCTAACACATTTTAGGAACACATTTCCTGTTTTTTTTATGTGACCCATGAGATGTCACACTAAATCTGTTTTTCTATTCAGAGTGTGTGACGGCTGCTGCCTTTTCCAGCTGTCTCTGGACAAAAAACAGATCTATAACAGAAGCACAAACAGGCAACTTTAAAGGACAATTAAGCCTTTTCAACAGAGAGAAAGCTGGAATGCCAGAAATCCGATCGGATTGGGAGAACAACAGCTGAGTTCATCATGTCCTTTGTGTTGAAAATTGATTGCTGTAACCACTGAATGACTTTACATTTTGAACAAATCCACCCATGCGACACTAGATGGTGCTGTGTGTTTATTGTTCCCCGTCTTTCATCAGGAAGTCTTTCAAATGTACTTTAGCAGGAAAGAACATCTTGTATCAAAAGAGAAAAAGACAAACAAAAGAAGCATGCTGGCCTTGTGACATAAAGGTTTTCATGTTTTTAAGGAGCCTTGCTGATTTGTTTGAAAGGAAGGTAAACTGAGCCTAACCTGCTAAGCATAACTAGTTGCCCATAACAAGATTAATTGTGTTATTTGGGGGGTTTCCTCGATAAATGTTAAAATAGCTTTTGCAGACGTGCATTTTCAACAATAAGAAACAGTGAGGTCATGAGATCCCAACCAGGAGGAGGCTCGGGTTGAATGCAGCATCCCCACACGCAATTCATGACATCACAGCGTAAGCCCACCTCACTTCCTCCTCTTATTCAGCCACGCATGAGCTGACAGTGGTGAAGCACGCACAAACAAAAGAGCTCCCTGACGTCACAGAGTGCGTGGAAGCCCAGACAGGCGAGCCTGAGACTGTCATGTCAGGGCTGCTCTCAGATCCAGCTCAATACAGACAAGAAAGATCTGATGTAGACACTTGTGTGTTTCAATTATCACTCTGTTGTGCATTTCCCATTGCTAAGCTTTACTCTTGTCTGTTCCTGAGGATCCTTCTTTTAGATCCAAATTGAGGATTTGAGTTAGTCCATCTTTTTGTGTTTCCTTTTATTGGTTCTGCATCAGATTCATTGTGTGCACACCTGTGTTTTGCCTGCCTTGTAATGTGACATTGGAATGCATCAGGCTAAGCAGTGCGAGGAGGCAGTTTGGTTAAGGAGATGAGAAAAGCTAAGGGCCTGGAAAAACACCGGAGTGGAGTGGGAGGATGCCAGCAGAAAGAGGAAAGACAGGAAGCTCACTTAACAACGGAATGAAAATCACATGGCACGATTGAGGAGAGGGCTGTGGTTGCGTTTAACTGAGCCTTTTTCTAAGTTTCTTTTTTACATGCAATTATTTCAATCTGCTTTCAAAATAAAAGCATTTATTTTAAAGAGAAGTGTTGCCGGTTTGTGCATTCGCCTCACAGATGGGTTTGTGAGGCCTGTTTGCAGAGGAGCACATCATGTTCTGATTTAATCTCCTCACATGGT
The DNA here is from genome assembly GCA_036245035.1 of Adrianichthys oophorus. Taxonomy (NCBI): domain Eukaryota; kingdom Metazoa; phylum Chordata; class Actinopteri; order Beloniformes; family Adrianichthyidae; genus Adrianichthys; species Adrianichthys oophorus. The sequence goes on along the minus strand of BSAI01000125.1, from coordinate 9,715,931 downwards.
CACGGTGAGAGCGTCCTTGGCCTCCTGTTTAAGTGCGCAGTATTTTCCTTTGATGGATTGGCCTAAGCATTTTTCCCATTCCATGCAGCAAAGCTGGGCTCTTGCATCACTCTGTGCACATTGTGAAAGAATTTCAGGTAAAAAAAAAAAAAAAAAAACATGAGGAAGTGAGATGGTACGGACTTGCCTGTGGGGTTTGTGTACGTGTGCCTATTTATAGCAAATGGGGTACTGAAGTGAAGCAGGAAACAGGGACAGCCAGAGGTGATCCAGAGTCTGTGTTGAATCATAATCCTTCTCTTCCCATTTAAAGGAAAACAAAAACAAAACAGATTATTCACGGTGGTGGAGTCCCACAACAGCTGAGTGGAGGATGCTGCAGCCAGACAGGCATTCCAGATCACCTGCATTGCCTTTGCCAATAACCACTGAATTATTGAGAGCATCCTTGTGTTTATTATTTACTGTGGTTATGGTGCAACCAGCAAATACATTTGCTCCGTCTTTAATAAATAGGAGTGTGGGGGCAGATTTTCATGGACTGTACCAAGTGTGTTTATCTGAGTCTGCCCAGAAGAAACCAGGCAGCAGTGTATAATATTACCCACCCACTCCTTTATTAATCCCACTCAGCTCCAAGGGTCTGGTTTCTCTCTCGGCAGTGACGTAGACATAAAGTTGTTTTTCACTCTTTTCCTCTGTTGTCTTTTGCATTCAAGCAGCAAATGGACGATTGTATTTATGAGTCACTCCTTTTTTTCCCATTTTTTTGCTTAGGACTATTATGATTCATGGATGCTGGCAGCGCTTGTCCCTCTTAAGAGCACTTTATGCTTCAGAGGAATGTTGATTCCTCCTGAAAGCCTTTCTGGTTTTTATTATGGCCCGCAGCAGCAGGGTCCTGTCTGCAAGGACCGTATTGTTTTTACACGTACGAAAAGACCCAAAAACATACAAAAAGCCTTTAACCGACCTGAAGGAACAGGCCTTTAAGCCCACAGACCTGGCCAGTGTGTAGTACAAAAAAAAGTGCACGAACCCACACAGTCCTAGGCGCAAATGTTTCTATATTGTATCTGCTTTGTTTATTATTATTATTATTATTATTATTATTATTATTATCCTTTCTAACGACACCTGTTTGCCTAAATTTGACCCCCGCCACATACCCGAAAACTCACCAAAATTTCCACAAACCTAGGGAAAATTGTAAAATAATTTATTTTGAAGTGAACGACCACCCTCCCAAAACGATGACATCACGGCGAGCGATACCGCCAAAAAAATGAATGGGCCGAAATTTGTTTAAGGAGCAAAAAAAAAAATTTTTGAAATACGCACACGAAACCAAAACACACGCGTCGGGGGTATCCAGGAGAGCTTTTGAAATCATTATGGGGGGGCCGCACGACCCACGCCGTGGCGGCCATTTTGTAGCGAAGTGCGAGATTTGGCGATTTTCGCGTTTTTCGACAATATGGGAAAACGACACTTTGGTTCTTCCGATTTTTACGAAACTTCACACACATCACGCCAGCCGGAGTCTACAACCACCACAGAAGTTTCGTTGACCTTTGACCTTCGGAAGAGGCCGCCATCTTGAATTGTCAAAAAAAAGCAAGTTTACTACAAGCTTCAAACGTAAACTCGTCCTAGGGATTTGCATCAATCGTTTTGTAACTTGACGAGCATCAATGGCCAGGAACTGTGAACAAAATGTTGGAATTAGAAGTTGTAGAATTTGAATGGCGTGCACGTGGCGAGCTCGCAACCGCTACGGTGTTAGCTAGTTCGCACATGTTTTATCGAAATATCACGAAGCACATATCCACGCGTCCGGTACGTCAAGCTGAACGTGACAATGTAACATTTGAAACTGCAATGTTAAAATTGAGGCCAGGGTAAGCAAAAAAGCGACGCAAAAAAAACGTCTGACTCAGCGAAAAAAAAAAATTTCGGATTTTTTTTTTTAGAATTAAGGAACGAAACCAACGTAACTTTATTGGGGATATCCAAAGGAAGTTTTGAAATTATTACGTGATTGCCACACGACCAACGGTTTGGGGGCCATTTTGTTTCAAACTCTCACGATTGGCGTATTTCAAGTACGTCAAAACAGACCTTTCGTTTTGGCGATTTTAACGAAATTTCATCCACATCCTGCTAGCGCAAGTCTACAATGACCCCTAGAGTTTCGTTGACTTTTGACCTTGGGAAGAGGCCGCCATCTTGTATTTTAAAAAAAAAGCTAGTTTGGTACTAGCTACAAACGAGAACTCGTCCTTGGGAATTTTATCGATCGTCTTGTAACTGTTTGGGCATCAATTGGAAGCAATTGTGAACAAAATGTTGGAATTAGAAGTTGTAGATTTTAAACGGTGTTCGCGTAGCAATCTCCGCAAAAGTGGCGTAGTCTTTATACTCGGCCATTTTTTGACGGATTCTTGTGAAAATTTAATATGTTGAGCCCAGACCAGAACTGGACATGATATAATAGGAGCGGATACGACCATATTAGGAAAGTGGGCGTGGTTAGCGCATAACCTTTGTTGCTAAGTACCTTCTAATATTGCAGATTCTTCTGAAACTTACGTCTATCTGTTCGGTGTCACAGGGTGATCAAAACATAAAATGGTTGCTATGGCGATAAAACCAACAGAAAAGCCGCCATTTTAAAAAAAACAGCTTTTTTTCATCAATTTCACACATAGAGCGTAATGGGCTTTTTGGGTGCTGTTTCTGAGTTAAGCCAGTGCTTTAGCAACATGCTAACTTTTTCCACTATGTTGACACTGAATAGGGTTTTTTGGGCTATTTCTGAGTTAAGCTAACATTTTAGCAATATGCTAACTTTTTCGCTAATTTGGCTAATAATGGGGTTTTTCGGGCTAATTCTGAGTTAAGCTAACGTTTTAGCAATATGCTAACTTTT
>BSAI01000125.1:9652508-9712989 GCA_036245035.1 Adrianichthys oophorus | reverse complement strand
GGGCTAATTCTGAGTTAAGCTAACGTTTTAGCAATATGCTAACTTTTTTCGCTAATTTGGCTTATAATGGGGTTTTTTGGGCTAATTTTGAGTTAAGCTAACATTTTAGCAATATGCTAACTTTTTTCGCTAATTTGGCTTATAGTGGGTTTTTTTGCTTCAAGGGCAGTGGGGGGGGGGCTCAGAGGTGGGCGGTGTCGGTGCCTAGAGGTGGGCGGGGAGGGTACAGCGGTGGCGAGTAGAGGCCAGGGCTAGGGCGACGGGTAGCGCCTGCGGGCCATCCAACGCCGCTCGCGGCTTTAATTCATTTTATATCTTCTGTGAACACACGCTCGAGTAAACATGGGGACTGTAAACATTTCTTGGGATCCGTCTCTGTTTGCATTATTTAATCGTAGCTGTTAGAATGTCTGATATAAAGTCGATATTTAATCATTTAGGACATGAATTTAAAATAGAATGCATTTATTTCTCATTGTAAAATAAAGTTGACAAGGTTATGGTTAAACAAAAATAACTCATTTTGACCAAATTTAAACATTATTGAGATAAATCTCTCCTTTTATGTGATGGGACGCTCCATTCATTGTAATGCTGTCCTCAAAAAAGAATCTAAATTTATCCAAATGGGCCAAATCATTAACAACAGGGTCAAAGCTTCACCGGTAAAATGAAAACAATAAACTCTGTAGAGAAGCAATCATTTATGATCCTACAGAACAAAAAAGACCGAAGTCAACGTTTAACATGAAAAAAAGGTCAAGATGCAATTACCGCCTTTTTTTTTTTTTTTCCCAAATACAGTCACTACCTGCTGCAAAAAGATAGGACACTGGCGCACAGAAAGACTTTAGAACAGTGGTTCATAAGCAGGGGTCTCTCCACCATTGTGTAAGAGAACTGGACCTATTGAGTGTGACATCACCCATAGAAAATGGCTTACGGCTCCACACGAAATTCAGTTCAATTTTTACTCAATATAAACATCGCCCCTACCACTTTAAAGTGGGCTTCAAACGTTTTGAACATCGTGAGACCACATGCTTTTAGGAATGTTTATCCTGACATATAATGGCTGAGTAATAGCCATTTATTTCTCAGGAGCAGTCTGTGGCACGTTGACTTCTTGGAGCCAGAAGTTACTTCCTGTTTGGAACGCAAAGGGGAGGGTTCACTCAGTCCAGTTTTCTTATCCAGTCTATGGTCTCCAAATATTATTATCTTCATTGTCAGGCTGCAGGGTTCAAAGATCATTAAAGGTGTATTCAGACTGGACATATTAAGTTTGCTTAAAGTAAAACAGAGTTCGTTTCCCTCGATAATCCGGAAAAAATGTTCAGTCTGAATATACCCAAGCAGACCCTGTTCTGGGACCAGGAACCGCACTCAGACCCCTCCTTCGAGGTGGCCTCGTGATTCATGGCCAAAGACTGAAGAGATCTTTTGTCGCGTGGTTTTGTTTCACAAGCTTTGGTTCAAAACAGAAATGTCAGGTTGACGGCAGTCTGAATACAGTCCGAACACAAGATTCAGGACCAAAGTAAGCGGACTTAGTCACACATCACTGTAGTGATGAGCTCATTTGCTGGGTTTCTTTGGCCAAAAACTGACAGCTAGGAGACAAATCAGGAAAATGAATGTTCTATATCATAATGTTATGCAGGTGGACATAACTACGTTAACATTGGTACTTTCTCAGTGAAATATCTGTGTGGCTACAAACTCTTTCAGCAGCCGGAGATCGTTTATCAACAGTCTAACATGTTGCTTCTCACCCACAGAATCTATTCAGGAGTCCACCACCACATGTGAAAAGGAGGCAGCCCCCTTTCCTTCCATACGTTGCCTTTCTTTCTTTTTCCTCCTGTGTGAGCTTTTGTGTGTTTGCTGCGAGCTGAGAAAACTGTCCAAGATGTGTTCCCATGACAACCTTCATCCAGCCCTCGAAACACGGAGTGTCAAAAGAAATCCATGAGTTCTGCAGGGGAGGGGACGGGTAGACACTCAATGTGAGTTTAGCAATATCACAAGCAGCAGGGAGAAACTTTGACATGAAAACAAAGTTTGTGTGTTTGTATGTGTGTGTGGCCATGAACACGCACTGACACCATAACATGCATTTTTATGCCTTCATGTGTGTTTGCCTCATGCCACACTCTTACTGACTTACACTAGTTTTTTCTCTAATCTTTCTGAACTCCCCAAGAGGGCACCTTTGTTCCATTTTCCCACATGAATGGGAAACATATGATCATAAGAGATTAAGACTTTTACGTGATTTACAGGGCTTTTGGGGGTTCTCTCCTTAACAACAGTAACAATACTATTTAGTAATTATATGGGCCGATAACTGGAGCTTATTTGAAAAGTCTAAGAAACTTCATTGGATTGTTTTCATTAAAAACATGCATTGAAAAAGAGGAATTAAGCTCCAGTATCACAAACAAGTACAACTTCTGTGTTTTTTTTTGTTTGCTGGAGTATTTTGCTGGATTTAAAGTGTTTTGAGAACATTTGCCATAAAGATTATGCTCTTGGCAGTTTCTCCTCTTGTGTGAAAAGTCTTGCTGTAACTTGTTATGACTGGAACTGTCACATAAATTTCTCTCGTCCTAATCATTCTCAGTATTTTCTTTAAAGACCCACCCCAATAATAATTGTGTTTTTGGTGTTTTAACATGCTCTTCTAGCATTTTTCTCATGAAAAAAATATAGTTGGAGTGGGATATTAAATATATTTTAAAATGTATTTTTGTCATATTTCTTATGTTTCTTGCTTAGATTTTACAGAAACGATTTTACAAAGAAAACAACATAAATAATCTAAACTTTTTCACATATATTTTAATATGTAACTGAAGCAAGATGTAGTATCCAAGAACAATCTACTTTTAAGATAAACTTTAAGCTGAAATTCTAATTTATAAACCTTTCCTTCAGCGAGATGAACCCATATTTCATACGTGCCAGGTTTGATTAATCCCTGCTCTCTGTCTTCCTCTTTGTCTGCCTTGGCCTCACTCATTCATCTGAGATATAATGTGAGAGACAATGCTTCCATGGCTTTTACTGGACACGAGACAAGAGGCGCAGTCCATCAGCGCAGAGATGAATGAAAATTACAGCGTGTGCGAGGGTGGAGCTCCAGCAGTCGAGCACGGCCGTATGACCTCTGGGGCGCCTCGCAGGAACATCAGTCTCTTTCATGAGAACTTGAGGTGTGCAGCTAATTCATCTCAGCTGTAGCAGGAAAGTAGCATTTCTGTCTATAAGAGTGGCTTTTCCTTAAGAAATATACTGCCTTGGCACTTACAGGATAAGGGGTTCATTTAGGACTGGGAGAAATTAACAGATAATCATTGCAGAGCAAAAAAATGCATGTGGCTAATCTGATCTATGCAAAGGGCTGGTTAGTTACCAGTTGGTAACTATGACAGAAGGAGCTTTGTCTTGTAAGGCTAAAGCATTTCCGTACAGAAGGAAAACAAATACACGCACCAAACCCATCAGCCCATCGGAGTATTGAGAGTATTTATCTAAAATACTCAGTGTAATTGCTAAAGTGGATTCTCTGGTTAAAATCTCAACTATCAAACATGGCGGTACCCATGGTAATAGTTTATGCTTATTTAAGTACCTTATCATCTGACAGTCTGTCAGAATTTTCTTGTATCATTTGTGAGGCAAAAGGTCCAACAGGTAAAGTTTGTCTTAAACTGTGCCGTGCAAACTGAACTGGGTCAGGCACACTGAAGTGCTGCAATGGTCTTGTTAAAGTCCAGACTCAAAAATCATCAAACACAAACATCTGTAAGCTTACGCTGGATTGTCAAGAAGATTAGACAAAAACAATCCTCAAAAACATGTGAAAATCATAGAAACTAAGTTACTGTTTACAGTAACTAAATAACATTACGGCGCAATTATTTTTTCTAAAACCGCCTTATTCTAAAAGCTGCCAAGACCAGGCACTGTCTTGTGTTGCTTGAAAAATAAAGAGCTTTAATTAAAAAAGGAAAATACGAGAGCAGAAAAAAGAGGAGCAATAATTCCTCATGACAGACATCTCCCTTCACATGGGTGAGTCATATTTCTGTGCTTTGTGCTCCCAGCTATAAAATCTGAGGTGTTCCCAGGCTGACAATTCTCATTTTTATTACTGTGATACAATATTTACATATTTTCAATTGGGGGAGATGTCCTTCACAGGAGATTTTGATTTACCATGTTGGCATCTCAGTGTTTTCTCCTGCACCTGTCCCTGTAGAGGTTTGAATGTTCGCTCATTCCTCGAGTGCCGTACAATGTCCTTACTATGAAGGAGACTTTGTTTAAGCACAAAATGCCACTTCTGTTTGAAAACAACGTTTGTGCAAAACTCTGAAGGTCGTTCTGTAATCTCTTTAGGAATGTGGTGCATTCAGGGTCTTTGTCCTACAAGTAAAATCCACAGAAACTTGCTTTATCTTGCTTAATGCCACCTTGGTTGATTATTTAATTCATGCTGACATCAAATGCTCAGTTAGAAAACAGGTGGGGTCTATTACCCAAGCAGGTCTCGGCGTGTGGTTGTGTGCGCCTTGGCCCGTTTCTTGGCAGTTACCATAAGTTCATTATGTCAGAGTGCTTATTCTTTCACAACAGCAAGCCTTATCGGGTTGGGGTTGTGCAAACATGTTGGTTGGAATGACAAAACCCTCCCCTCATCCCAGCTACACAACTATGTAGCTCAATTTAATTTTCCTAACAAGTTTCCCAATTTGCAAAATCATTATACCCAACAGCAAAGCAAGCTTTTCTTCAATTTACTGCCTGAGTAAAGCCACATTATTGGCAAAGTAAGATCACAAATTATTAGCTACATACACATGTAGGCGACTTGATTTAGATTTTAAAGATGCACTCCAACCATCATTTGATATATTGTAAAAGCGTTCCCAGTGGTCTTTTAGTTATGATTGTTTAAGCCAAAAAAAACCTCTTTCAATTCTAGGACATAGCTTCTGCAGAGCGGCAGTTGTTCATTAGAAATTTGCCTCTGAGTTGTAGGCGGGACTGTTGGCATGGAGTAAGCCTGCCCCCATTTACCATCGTCCATCTGTTTTCGCTTTCCAGCTGCACAGTTTTGAGCCAGATCCTAGCTCAGATGAGGAAAACAAAGACGTACATTAATCTATTTGTCTGCAAGTGGTTGCATCAGAATGGAGCAGAGTAGAGAGCTTGTGGCCCGTCACTGCTACAAGCTTTTTCCAACTGCGTTTTTTTGTCTGCTCTTGATTTGCAACAATTCGAATAAAGAAATACTCAATAATCTTAATTTTCCTCTATGTTTCCTCCATCATGAGAAAAATGCCATGAAAACACATTAAATACACAATTTTCATCAGAGTGGGTCTTTAAAAATTAAAGAAATGTAACAGAAAACGCACACAAAATCATTTGTTGTGTTGTGACAAAAAAAATTTAGAAGCTAACTTCGTCATATTTGCTTTTTTATTATTTTGTATTTTGGGAATAGTATGACAGGGAAGCAGCTTATATTGGAAATCATGCAACAAACATGCTCCATCTTGGAGAGGTTCTCCTTTATAGATGGTTGGCTCCACCCCTTCACCAAACCAGTTCATGTTGTAGTCAAATTCCAATCTAACCAATATATACTAAAGAAACACAACGTTCAAGTGTATTTTACCTTTAACAAGGGTACCAAAAGTTTTGAAACAAAAGTACAAAACAAAATTAGAAAAAAGAAATAAATAAAACAGGGCTGTCAAAGCAAGTCAAGATGTGGGTCCACTGGATGATCAAGAAGGAACCAGGAAATTAACAAATAACCCACTGAGAACAAGCAAATGAAATGACAACAAAAACACAGCAAAGTAAAACACAGCCAAAGAGTGTGTGCACCCACTGATGCTGTCAAAAAGAAAATCTACTTTATCAGATACCTGCACAGTGCAGACTTGTGCTCTGTTGCAATGATAGTCACATGAACAACTAAGACAGAAGTCAAAATGACATGAACATTTGTTAAAAACTGCTGACATTGCAGACATCGCACAGGAACAAATTCATAACATTTGTTTGCATTTTTAAATAGAACAATACTAACATTTATAAAATGTATTAAATGTGTTTGGAGTGGAAAACCAGGTGAGGTGGGTTCACGTCTACTGTATTTTCAGCCCATCATCTAAATCTTTCTTCTTCCCTGTTGGACATTGTAGGAGTTAGCTGATTACCTGGTTTAATCCTGTGGATTGTAAGCCAAAGAACACAGCACCTTAGAAAGTGAGAGATCTAATTAAACTTTGAAGAAAGGACCATGAGAAGGAATGTATTCTTTGATGAAAAGTTTACTTCTTTCCTTGAATAACTGAGACTCTGCTTACTTCCTTATTTCATTTGTCATCCTCGCTTCTCTTGCGTGCTCTGTTTAGAAAGACTTGGTTTTGACAGGTGTTCAAACTGAGAAGTGACTTTTTCAACGATTTAAAAGAGGAAGCAGGAAATTGTGCTTTTGTTATTTGGGGTTTGCTAAATCTGCAGGGAAGTGATTTCACCCCGTCACCGATGCTCATGTGTTCAACAGGTGGTTACTGATTCAGTTTTAGCGTCAAATCTCCAACATTGTGCAATTTCTGCTTGTGTTTCCTTCTTTGCTTTTGATCATCTCCTGTACAATGACAAGCATGATTGTTATTAGCAGCAAAAAAGATCATTTAGGTCTGGGTTGTTCATGTAATCATTTGTGAGTGAAGCTAATTCAGATGCCTTTCTTCATGAGTGGAGGGTGTGAACACTATTGCTAAAACTACAGAGCAGCTGGTCTTTCTCTCTGCAGTCAGGTGCAGACATTCAAGAGACAAACAACTCCATCGCCATAGGGCTTTCTCCACAAATGCGAAAAGCAAAACATGAATGAACAGCCCACTCCACCATGCATCAAACAACAGCGGTCAAAATTTCTTATGAAACCATACAGAAGAGCTGCAAAAGGCATCCGCTTTCTTGCATAAACAGTGGTCTTAATTTAGGTTATTTGTTGATTTACATTAAACAAGAATTGATAGTTTTCTGCAGGACTAAAATACAACAATTTATCCACAATCTTTGGTACTAGAAAACATTGCAGCTTCATCACGTTCAGACTTCCCTTATTTTGATTTGGTCAAATATCGGTCCGTTCTTTTTCTAAACCCGCTTCATCCTAATGATGTCACGGGGTTGCTGGAGCCTATCGTGGAGGCGGTGTAGACCCTGGATTGTTTGTCAATCTAGCGCGAAGCCACACAACCACACTGAAATTTATACCTAAGGACAATAGATTCACTAATTGACCTATGGTCCACTCACATCTTTGCTGAAGAAGCAGGGAGCTGGAATGGGATATGAATAGCAGGGCTAATCACAATGGGCTGGGGGAAACAGCAAGTTGGAAGGCTAAGTACATGCTAAACTGTTGCTTCGTGTGACAACCTCTGTGGTGCTGGGCTCATGACCCACACTAGAATGAGATTGAGGTCATCTAAAGGCTTCTGCTGCTAAAGCTAGCTCAAGCTTATACAAGGAAAGAGCTTTAGAGGTTATTTTAGTATGAGTACAACCTAACTGAAGAGTACGAAAGGGCTACTTCCCCTTTTGGATGCATAAACAACTATTTAAAACACACAGATTTCTTTCAAAGTTCAGAATTTTAGCTGAAGAAGTGCCTAAAATGTTTTTTTTTTTATTATGGCAGTGCAAGAACTGTGTTTTATTATTATTGCAATCTCTAGGAGGATAAACTTTTTACTAAATATGGTTTTCTTTTTTACAGCCAAAAAAGTTTATATTTTTCACTTCTATATGATATTTTTGTTTGATTTGCTGTTATTGCTCGTCAACTCAAATTCAATTTGAATTTTTGTGGATATTTTGTGGCTCATTTTTATTCAAGTGTTTGCGATTGTTGCAGAAATACTGTATTTTCCGCATTATACGCGTATCGCATCATCAATGAATAGTCTATTTTTGAATGTATGTCATATAAGGTGCACTGAGCTTTAAGGCAAATTAAGCGAGACAAAACAAAAATAAGAAAAAATTCTGTCAGTAAGTCAGGCTTTATTAACTGCGTTCACAGTAACTCTAGAACTTGTTGGTAACACACGACATACACGTTAGCCACATTTGAAGTGTTAGCCGCGTTGGCGTATTCACAAAATGTCTAACTCTCAAACTTTTTTGTAACATAAAAAAAAAGAAAACAGACTGAAACAGCTAAAACAAACATTACTGTGGCTATGCTAACTCCCAACTTTGTTAATAACATTTACAATAACACCCAAACCTGTTTGCATCTCATCAAAATAAAAGCAAAAAAACAAAAACAAAACACCATTACAGGTTTGCCGCGTTAGCAAACTGGCAATAACACTCAACCTTGTTTTCCACTTGTGAAAAACAGACTGACATTCTGACGAAGCGCCAAGTTTTTCTCACATTTGCTTAGGCATCAGTAGACTAAGCACAACCAGAATTAATTCATAAACACTGTCATTAAAAAACAAAAAACAAAAAAAAACGTAAGTCTTTAAAGTGTCCCTTAAATTGAGGAAACATTTCATTTTAACTTCATTTTTAACTAATCGCACAGCCTGAGTTTGGTAAATTAGTGATGGTTTAGGTTTTTAAAGTCTTATGAAGAATAGAAAGTGAATCATCTCTGCTAAAGAACTCCCCGTGAATATCATTATAAAGTTGTTATCCAGAGAGAAGTATTTCAAATGACAGGCGTTTGTTTCAATATCAGCTTTAGAAGTTTTCTGTTTTTAAAAACACCTGCTGTCTTTATAACAGTTGGAGGTTTTACACTTAAAAAAAAGTACTGCAGTTTACTTGAGAAATACTGACAATAGAGAGAAGGGTGGCTTTGTCTTGGCAGGCCAGATCAAATGTATTTATAATTAATGTATTTCCAACTCTTTCAGTCTTATGACACTTACTCACACCAACTGTTTTCTTCTTGCTTTACTACATACATGTAATCTTGTCAATTCTTAAACATTTCTAAACTTGTTATCTTAAAATTTGACTGAATTCAAAACTAGTCAAGAGTAAAAATAGCAGCAAAAAATGAACTAAAAAGCAAATAAAACCACAAAAAATATATTTTCAGGCTGCCAGGAAACCAGTGTTACCTGCTGTGGATTTCTCACGGCTTATGGGAGGTTCATGTTTCCTTTTTTCATAATAAACTAATTTATAAAATGCTTTTAAACCCTAAACAATGACTGCTACAAAAATAATGCCCAGTCTTTGAGAAATATAGAGGATAATCACAATAAAAGCACTTCCCTTTGCTGCTGCTGTGTTTGCTCTTTTTCTTTTTGCCTGCAGACAGTCCGCAGGTGTGCTGTGTTTATAAAGCTGCCCACAATTTCAATATGAGTACGCTGCCATTCCCAGGCTGCACTTCTGCATTTTTCTACATTATGTCATTATGTTGCTACTAACAAAAACTATAAGTTAAGTCTATCATTGTCAATGTGTGTATGTTAGAAAGCAAAGCACTCAAAGACACCTCCAAAAACATTACTGTAAAAGTTTCAAGTTTCTGTCTGATCTGCAATGCATGATGGTACAGTAATAAAGTTGAATAATCCGTTCTAAAATTTCAAACATATTAGCAGACTCTTTATTGTTCAGTACAAAGACTGAGTCTGAACACAGCCTTCTTTGTTTTTTCTTTGTCACTTCAAACTGATCGCAGACTCTTTATCTGTTGAGGTTACCTGCTGACATGTCATCAGCTCAGCTGTTGCTGGGTTACAAACAAAACACTTGTGAAATGATGGTTTTCCCTGGCGTTTTAAACCACACCTCTTACTCTTCTTTCTTTGTGCTGCTTCCATAAATTTGCAACACTTTGTCACGTTTTTTTTTTACATTTCAGTTCTTTACTACAAACGCAGTCTTCTATGTGGATCCAATAATTTAATTGTTTGATAAAATGACATTTACTTTAGCTCAGTTCTTTGTGAGGGGTGTTGAAGTTCAGCAAATAACAGAAATCTTCAATCACTTCCTATTTATCATAGAAGGATTTCTCCACTCATACCACGTTCACTTTGACACCCCTTCCACGAATGTAGCTAAAAAAGGCATAATCATAATTAAAAGTCCACTTAAAACACTTAAAATAGATCGAAGTGGGGCTTTAAGTCATTTCATGTTGTGAATAGCTCGTAGGACAACAGAAAAGGTCAAAGGGATGACACTATTTAATACATATCTTTAATGGCTTCCTTATTGTTATTGCAGGTCTGTGAGTATACCTTTCAGTAATCAAAAAAAGTGTGTAAATGTGATGCTTATCAAGACTGGATGTGTTGTTTTTTTTACCTCTTTTCTTTAAAGCTAAACAGCTGGAGTTGTGTCTTCCAGCATTGCACACATAACCAAATAAGATTATAGTTTGACTGACTTCTTATAAACTTCATAGAGGAAATCATATCTAAACTGACTTTAAACAGCATGAGACAAGGTTTCATTACATTAAACTGGGGGACTGAAGATACACAGGGAATCTTATAGTTTTTAGAGCAATGTTAGACTGAGAAACAGAAACATGTTTAATCTGCTTGATGTACAGAAATACTTCATTCAATTTTTTTCCCTTTTTTTTTTTTTACAGCCCATCATAACTCCTGGCCTTCAATCTCAAACCCTGAGGTGTCACTGCAGAGTTTGCTTTATGAAGGCCCCAGAGAAAACTCAGACTTGTCTTGGTAACTTGAAGGTCACAGTATTGACTGATTTTTGGTGTGGCACAAGCACCAAACTCTTCTTTTCTTAAACAAAACCCACAAATTATTAGACTGCTATAGTTTTTGGTCTTCAGGAACCATAAAGAGAAAATAGGACACAGAAATGGAGTGTTTATGGCCGAGCAGAGTTCATGTTCATCAGTGAGATTTATGTTACCCTTGTCCAAAAGTGCCCTCAGTGTGTGTTTTATGGTACTAATATGAATTGCAGTTAAAGTGCACACAGAACAGAGTGTAATATATGTCCATTGGTTGCCCTCTGGAGACAGCGCTGTTATTTTGCCTCTTTAACAAGTTCTAGTTGTGTTTCAGAAAGAATGTCCTAAACAAAAATGTTATACACCAGTGGTGGCGCTAGAACTGATTTGGAAGGGTGGCAAATGAGAACCGTAGCTCCTCTCAGCTCACAGTGCAAATAAACCAACTGGGCAAAACGATCTGTTGTATTTAACATCTGTCAAGACTTTTTTCTTAAAACAGATTTCCAAATGTAAGAATTTCTTCTTGTCATAGAATGGAAGCAGCACAGATTTTGGCTAAAACCTGGGTGCTGACGACCCAGATGGACCGGCAAACACAATACAGGGGTGAAGCAACGAATTTCAGGGGCTTAAGATTTCTTTAAAAAGATTGTTTTGGTAATTTTTGCAATTCTTAAAATAACTTGTATTGATGATTTTTTGGTCTTTGTCAATAATAATTCTAATATTGACTCAAAATTGGGGCAGCAAGTTAGGGTAAAAATCTTTTTGCTTGGGGGGGAAGCTGCCCCTTTGCCTCCCTGTAGCTTTGCCGCTGTATACATTAAACTCAAAATCAGACCACATTCATTTTTTATTCGGTAATCTCTTTTCACTGAAATGACAACTTTCTAACCAAAACTTATTACATGTGAGCACTCCTATTTCTCTGCTGCTTTATGCTATTAACACGATTTACTAATGATCTAGTTCTTTCATTTTGAATCTTATTTTGCAGCACCATTACAGAAGGTCAGTGCTATAACTGTAACTTTGTTTAAAGACTTTTAGTTCCAAAACTGAAACATACCAAGCTCGTGTTTTATGTATTTATTTATTTTTGCAGTCTATTTCTTTTCAAGCTTACAGATCTATACCAATGAAAATAGTATTTTTAATATGTTCTTGTAGCATTATTCCTATATATATAAATTTGAGAATAAAACTCAGTAATTCTTTATTCTGATATTGCTTGCCTCTTTTTTTTTTTTTTTTTTTTTGCTACGCTAATGTTAGCTAGGGGTTGTGAGGGACTGTAAGCTAGCAAAAGCGAGTGTAAAGAAAGGGCTACTGGGAAATAAGTGGAGGCTAACTTCAGAAAATATGTCTTAGAAAACAACACAGGTCTTTTCATTTTTGCTAAAAACTGCATAAATCATGATTAATAGACCACTGGAAACGCTTTTACAATATATAAAAACAAAGTTGGAAAACTGTTTTTAATCTTTCTTTTGTAATACACTTGTAATACAAGGTCAAGATCTCTCTGTTTTCTATTGGAAATGCACTCTTTGAAAGTACTTAGTAAAAAAAAAAAAAGTGGACTGCTGTTAGATTTGAAATGTGTTGTCATAAATCAATAGGAGGAGCTGCTGTCGTTCAAAAATGCAGCTGCCTCTGCATGTTTCAACATGTTCCTTTGACATTTGTCATGTTTGCGGGTCAGCAGAGATCCTTAATGATATTGTTGAAAACGCGTGTAGGTCAGTGTGATTTGTACACAAATACTGAACCACTCTGAATTGATATGCCCTTCTTGGAGTGCAAAACAAGAGTGAATAACTGCTGATTTTTTTATGTGAGCTATTTTGCAGTGCTAAGGCCTTCAGTTAATCTAATACTGATAAACAATTCTCAGCTGCTTTGACTGCTGACCTGGCTGTTTACTTTTCCTCCTATTTTTCCATCCCCTTCATCTATCCATCTGTTCCTCTGAGTTTCTCTAGCTTGCGAACGGGAGCAGATGGAGGGGGAGTGTGTTGCCTAACACCAGGTGGTCAATTGATAGAGCGAATGTGGGACGGAGGGATGGAGGGTGCTCCTGTAGTCACGGCACCTCCGTGTAGCCTGCTCTGACCTGCGATAAGACCACGGCTACGCTCAATGGTGATGTTCTTATGAAATCGTGCCATAGTTTTTAGAGTTCTGACCTTGCTTTCTGAGGATAAGTGAGGAAAAAAAAAATTCTTTGCCTGTCTCGGTGGGAAACCCATTAAAGAAAGGGTTTTCATGGTGAGATGATTAAGTTAGCCACATAACTCTTTCATGTCTCTCCTAATTAACCAACAACATGCACCATTATGAATAAAACATGAAAGTACAGTCATAGTTCATTCGGATAGCTGTCTTTATGTCATCTGAGGTTTAACAGCTTTCTTTCTCTGCAGTTTTGCTCAGTCGAACGCATCAGGTTACATGGAACACTCCTGCGTTAGATCAAAAATATTCCACTGTCTGTATCATCTTCCTGCTCCGTCCCTCTACTCCAGTTCCGTTTTTTTTTTTTTGTTTGCAATATAATCTCTGGAAGGACGTCGGATAGCCAAACTGATAGCTGGAAAGAGCAAATACACACACAAGCAAAATCTGTCAACATTTGCTCCATGGTCTCCTGCAGATTGCAGTGGCTGGTTCAATCATTGGCGTGATTGATGGGATGATTTCACGTCTTATTTGGTAGAAAAGGTGTTTCTACAAGATAATTTGTGAGAGGTGGGAAAGGTCATCATGCAGTTTGGGTCTTGACACTTATTATATTCCATAAAAAATACATGCAACTTTTTTAGCACCGGAAAGAAATCAGGCTGTAGTTTTCATACAGACTCTCCAATATGTTGGGAGTTGAGCTAGTACTTGTAAATATTTAATTGGACCAGCTTAATCTAATTCATTTGATGCTTTCAAAACATAATGCTAAATGCAGGGTGGATTGTGCGAGTAAATTCACAGACATATTTACATTCGATAGAAAATGCCAGACATGGGATTCTTTATGGCAAACATAAGCCTTAAAGCAGGGGCGGAGCTACGGGGGCAGCAAACCTCCCCAGCAAAAAGACTCCCCCACCACTTGCCCCCCAAAAAGGTTCTCCAGGGTTAAAATCTGAATTTTTTCTCAACGTAGTACTATGGTGCAGGAAGCAGTTGGTATCTTTAGTTTAGAAGAGATGACTATTAAAGCTCTTATTAATTTACACTAATATTGAGGTTTAATAAAGCTTCCGCATTGTACGTAAAAAAAAATGCACGTTCATTAAAACATATTCAAATAAACAAAAAGACTTGTAAGTCTGAGTTAGAGTACATCAATAATCAACATTTCTAAAGATTCTTTTTTAGCAACTTCTTTTTATTTTTAGCAACTTCACTGAATGAATTGTATACAATTAGCTGCTCGGGGGAGTTTTATATTCCTGTAACCAATGTTTTTGTGTGTTTGGCTGATGAGTCATCTAGTTTTTAAATGTTTGGTTTACAGATGCAGTGTTTGAGGAAATGCTGCACAGTAACAGAGGAATTTCACTAATTATAGTCCTTGTCTGTAATGTCTTTTTCCAAAAAAGCACAAAGTGATTTAATCAGGAATGAAAGTATTAGCAGAAGATGCACCTGCCACCTTCAATTTCTTTTCAATTTCATTTACGGTTCCTTCTCTTTGAACCATTATCCTTGTGAGGTCAACCAAAATCTTATCTGCCACTTTTAATGCAGTGTGTCATCTTGCTTCTTGACATGCAGTTAATGATCAGAGCTCACCTGGACTGGCATCACCACAACCTAACATGTAGATAACAGTGTTAGGAGAAATGCTTCTGGCGGGAATACTAACAATAACTTTTTGTTTTGAAATGTTTTTCAAATCAAATCATGGGTTAAATAAGGAGGATCACATGGACGGAGAACGAGGCACATTACTTTATGAGTGATGTAATAGGATTATTGATCGCATGAGTCAACATTGACCTGATTTGAAAAGGAAAGGAAGATAGCAAGAATAACATCCAGCTCACACGGTCCTCTAAGAAACAAACCGGCTGCTCGTCTTTTTAGATACAGACAATAAAAGACATAGCATTTAGGGGCACATTGATTAGCCATGTTTACTGGTTATGTGATGAAGAGATGGATTCCAGGAAGAACAAATGAATGGATGGAGCTTCAGGGAGGATGACATTAAGCAGGGTTACACCTGAACAAACCCTGGCCCAAGCAACCATGTGCACATTATTATAATTTGAAGGTTCTACGCCTTCAAACTACCAAGGATAAAATGTGGAGCAATGACATTTTGAGCTGTCAAACTGCGCTTTAACTGATGCCTCTGATAATTACTGCATTCCAGTTAGCTGTGTCAGAAAATGGGTGTGCGCGTTGGGTCGTGGCAGCTCTGAAAAATGTTGAACCCAGTGGAGTATGAACTAAAGTCACTCATACAGTTGGTGTTTGCATTAGTGCCAACAGCAGTTTTGATTTAAATAAACTGACATGAACTCATCACAGACCCTCCTTTATATTCAGGGTTCAGCAGAAGGTGGATCGGATTACTTAACTATGTGTTCTCCAACTTTAGCAGCCAACACATTAAAACATACCTGGCTTGAGAACAGTTGTTAGCAATGCTCTTCACTGTCTGTTCGTGACAGATGGCTGTGGTCACAGAGGACACTTCCAAGAGGTGGGGCTTTAAAGATTGCATCCACCAATCAAATAGAGGGGTGGATATTTTCTTCTACCCAGCAACAGGCCAAGAGCTATCCAGCAAGAGCAATAGCTCGAGGAGTGGTGGCGTGGGGAGTGACAGAGCAACGTCCACCCTATGAAGAACTTTGTATGGTCTTGCCACACCACACTGGAAGTAGACAACTTATTTTGGCAGGAATTGGTTCTTCTTTTTTGCTACATGAATTAGCAAGCACAGGCTTTCCAGTTTGCTTGTTGGGAGTTGTTGAATTAGACTTTGAGAGCTTCAGAAAAACCCCACAGTATGCTTTGCATTTGGTGGAGTTGACAGACCAAAGTGGGAGTAAAAAGAAATCACACAGCACAAAATGAAGGGCAGAGACTGTCAGGAGGGAAGGAGACAGGGGAGGTGGGGAGAGGCTGTTTGCACAAGCAGTTTTCTGTCCAGGAGGCTCCACAATGCAAGTTTAAGAACTCGCCTGACAGACTGAAAGGGAGAGTAAAACATTATCATTCCTCAACCTTTGCTACTGCCGGAGGAGGTGAGGCCAGAAAAGACACCGAAAAAAATCTCTAAGCTCTCCCACAGCATTAATGTTGAAATATCAGATCCAAGAATACAATACAATACAAAAAATGCCCAAACACAGGTGGCAAACTCCAAAAATATACACTTTCTCCCAATTTTGCTGTGTCATCCTTCATATTCCTTGTCAGGAGTCATGGCAACTTGAAGTACCCTTTGGTATCATCTTATCACTGCTTCAGGGTTTCAATTATAAGTTTGACCTTTTCCAGAAAGCTCACTCTTTGAGAAATATTCTCACTTTACAAAGGTTTTAGTGCATGCAGGAAAACTTCATTTGTATGTTGCGCATGGCAGCATATTAAACTGTGGACCATTTGTTTTTTTCTGTTGACACCTCTCTTAGTGCTGAAACTGTAAATCACTAGCAGGCCTGACAGCGCTGACATTACTGAGCCATGCAATAATGGAAATTGCTGAGCTCACACTGACAAAAAAAAAAAAAGTGACGATCTCGACTTTAGCTGTTTTTTTTTTTTTTGCAATTGCGGTTTTTATTTTTATTTTCTACCATTCTCAGTGGAGGTGATGCAATTGTATTTATCAACACAAACCTTTCTTTTCTTCTTGGGAACACCATTTGTCCCAAAATTAGTTTTTTTTTTTTTTTTTTTTTTTTTTTGCATAGAAGCATTGCTGAGATTTGCTTTCATGAAGAAACAGAATTAATATTGTTTGGGCAAAAATCCTACTCCTACAGTTTTTTTAATCAGCGAGACAAAACCAAAGCAGATGCAAGAAGTAGCACAAAGGTGTGAGACCACAACACAGGAGATTACTGTAGATACATGTAGCTGTTTTTTGTGGGGGAAAGTAACTTTTCTTTCTTCTGTTTTAGTCAAATGAGAGATCTACTCGAATTAAAATTGTTTTTTATATGTTTTTAACATGTTCTTCTGGCTGTTTTCTGTTAATAGAGAACATATGTGAATAAAATTAAGATTAAAATAGCATTTCTGAGTTTTTATTTTATTCAAATCCTCGTGAATTAGAGGCAGACAAAAAATGCAGTTGAAAAAAGCTTGTTCCATACAATCTATAATCTGTAGGTCAAAGTCTCCCCTCTACTCCATTTCATTTCATTCCCTTTTAGACACACAGATCCAAGTACGTCTTTGTCTTCATCGTCCAAGCTGGCATCTGGCAAAAACTGTATGGCTGGATAGCTTCTCGCCATTTTACAGCTCGGCATTTTTGTAGCACTGGTAATGTTAGGTTGGGGTTGTGAGGACCTGTAAGCTAGCAGGAGAAATGTAAACAAAGGGATGGTGGGAAATGAGTGCAGGCATACTCTGGACCAACAGTCCCGCCCACAACTCAAAGGTGAACTTCTAATGAACTACTGCCACTCTGCAGACACTGTCCAAGAAAACTGCATTGTTTTTTTTTTAATTGGCTAAAAAAGACATAACAATAGTTTAAAAACCACTGGGAACGCTTTTGCAACAAATGAGTATTAAAAAGTAGCTGTTCAAAAATGGCACAGCTTCACAATGTAGTCTCCCTCGCCTCAGTGAAGTGCACACAGAGTGTGTCTAAAAAATAACACTGGAAAGGTCAACCCAGCGCCGGCCCTGTGTGTTGTCCAACACTTCACCATTCAGTCATTTATAAAGCAAGCCACTGTGACGCCAATGCATTCTGGCTGTGCAAATAAAGATAAAGAAGGAAATCAAAGATTTAGATAGATCCATTAACATCTTCATTTTTCTCAACTGAGCTGCTCAAAACTGATGTTAGCTTGGGCTTATGAGGGGCTATAAATTAGCAGGAGAGAGTGTAACCAAAGGGCTGATGGGAAAATCAGCGGAGCTAACTCCCGCAGCAACAGTCCACGACCCAGATGAGAATTTCTGTTTAACTCCTGCCATGCTGCAGAAAATATGTCTTGAAAAATGACAGGCTTTTTGATTTTGACTTAAAACTACATAATCATAATTAAAAACCCACTGAAAACCCTTCTATAACAGAAAAAATATAGCTGGAATGGGACTTAAAGCACTTCATTTCAGCTTAGAGAACAGGTCTTGGTGCTGTGGAACACCTCTGCAAGCAACCAAGGCGCTTCATTCCAGAGTAGCAGCACGAGTGTGATCACAGCAACCAAACCAGCTGTCCTTTTGGGTCAAATCCCTCTGGCATAGAAGAAATGGTACGCTGTTGGCAAGGCAGCATCCCTTCACTATAGTGTAAAATGGCCCAACTTTGCAACAATGAAAAGAAGATAGCTGGAAGCTGAGCTCGAATTTATATTAAAATTGCACACAAACTGAGGCATGGCTTTAATTTAATGTCTCCAGAACAGCCTCACTGTCTGTGTCCAAAAAACTGAGGTTTTCAGGGATGTCAATGTCAGCCAGTCACAGATCTTTAAATATTTTACATTCAAACTAATCCACAAAAACCCAATTTATGACATCACACATCCTCTGTCTGTCTTTTGATCTCAAACTGCTCTTTTCAAGACAGGATACCCTCACCGAGCTGAGGCCAGAAGGTTAATATGGTGTGAATTTTCTAAAGTATATGTGGTGTTTGACTATAAAATCCAAACTTTTGTTTCTATTTTAGAAGTATCCTGTATGCCTAATCAAATTTATGAAAACTGGTAGGTTGCAGCACGATAAACTACTCATCATCCATCTATAACACAGCTGCCCTGTTGCGCTTATTTTAGAAGATGAAGAAAGAAAGGGCAAAGGCAGAGAAGAGGACAAACTGTTGAACGCTGAAAACGGAAGAATGTTGGATTACTTTTACGAAGCAGTTGAAAAAGGCATGGATGGTCAGGAGGTACTCCCAGATGACTGGATAACTACAGCTAATGTGATCAGAGAGACAGGTAAAAGTGTACTTGGTGTGTCATCAGGAAAGAAGGTTGATAAGAAGACTGGATGGAATGAAGAGGTGCAGGAGTGTATATGGAGTAAGAGGCTAGTTTTGAATAAGTGGGAGACTGAGAGGAGTAGACAGGAGCACAGGGTGATGCAGCATAAGGTGATAGTAGAGGTGTCAAAGGCCAAACAAGGGGCTTATGATGACTTGAATGCTATAGGTTGGGTAGTAAAGTAAAGTAAATCTTTAGTAAAGTAAATCTTTAGAGATTAGCAAGGCAGAGAGACTGAGATGGAAAGGACATGCCGCAGGTAAGGGTGATTAAGGATTGGGATAGTAATGTGCTGACAGGTGTCAATAGTGTGATGGAAAGAATACTTTGAAGAGCTGATGAATAAAGAAAATGAGAGAGAACAAAGAATAGAAAAGGTGACTGTTGTGGAGCAGGAAATAAGAAAGATTAATGAGGGTGAAGTGAGAGGGGCATTGAAGAGGATGAAGAATGGTAAGGCTCGTGGTCCTGATGATATACCTGGGGTGGTGAAGTCTGATGGTGACCATTTTTAAAAATAAGGGAGATGTGCAGAGGAATAAAGTTGATGAGCCGTACAATGATGGTATGGTGAAGAAGGTATGGGTAGTGGAAGCTAGACTAAGAGCAGAAGTGAACATATGTGAGCAGCAGTATGGTTTCATGCCAAGAAAGAGAACTACAGATGCAATATTTACTTTGAAGATGTTGATAGAAAAGTACAGAGAAGACCAGAGAGAGATACACTGTCTTTATAGATATGGAGAACGCTGATGACAGAGCAGAGAGGAGCTGTGGTATTGCATGAGGAAGTCTGGAGTGACAGAGAAGTTTGTTAGAGGAGTGCCGGACATGTATAAGAGCTGGAAGACAGTGGTGAGGTGTGCTGTAGGGGTGACAGAAGTTCAAGGTGGAGGTGGGATTGCATCAGGGATCAGCTCTGAGCCCCTTCCTGTTTGCAATGGTGATGGACAGGCTGACAGATGAGATTAGACAGGAATCCCCATGGACTATGATGTTTGCAGATGATGTTATGATTTGTAGCGAGAGCAGAGAACAGATGGAGGAGAAGCTAGAGAGGTGGAGGTTTGCCCTAGAAAGGAGAGGAATGAAGATTAGCTGCAGCATGATGGCGTACGTCTGTGAATGAGAAGGACCCGAGTGAAGTAACAGGGAGAAGAGATAAAGAAGGGGGAGGATTTGAAGTATTTATGGTCAACAGTCCAGAGTAATGGAGAGTGTGGAAAAGAAGTGAAGAAGTGAGTGCAGGCAGGTTGGAATGGGTGGAGAAAAGTGTCAGGTGTGTTGTGTGATAGAAGAAAGGAAAGGTGTACAAAACTGTGGTGAGACCGGCCATATTGTTTGGCCTGGAGACAGGGGCACTGAAGAAAAGACAGGAAGAAGAACTGGAGGTAGCAGAGATGAAGATGCTGAGGTTCTCTTTGGGATTGACCAGGATGGATAGGATCAGGAATGAGTACATCAGAGGGACAAAAAAAACTGAGTTTGTTTTTCATTTAACCTCAGTTACAAAGTTACCAAAACAGAGTGACTTTTCTTTTGAATGATGTCAAATGATGACTATTTGGCTTATAATGGTAAAGGAACAAAGCAAAAAAACCTCTACTTTATTTGTTGTTCTGGGGGAAAAAAGTGCTTTGCAATGAGCGCTTGAGAAAACCCAGCTCAGATTTGAAACCACTCATCATACTTTACCCCAGTCAGGACAAGCTCTCTAGCTGCAGTCTACTGTTTGATGCCTCCTCTGCCCTTCTTTATTGATTGTATGTGAGAATTTCTTGAGAACAACAATGACTCAGCTTTTTCCCCTTGACCTGCTCATCCTTTTCTTTTTTTTATTGCCACACAAACTTTTCTTTGCCATTCACAAACCAGCAACTGTCACCTCTGATTGCTGGCTTCTTGGCTTCTGAAGGACTCTTTTTGCATTGATTCATTCATTTATCATTGTTTTGCCAGATCCTTCTTTCCTACAACTGTAAAACCTGCAATGACTCAATGAAGAATGCTGCAAAATGAGTTACAACAACCTTTAATTTCTTCATGGGGATTAATAAAGCATCCTAGGATTGAAATGCAAAGTTTTTACTTGAGGATGTGACCAAACACACTTATCATGCCCGTGATTTTCACAGATGAAGGACGGAAACATAATAAAAAAAAACACACACACACACTGCTAGAAGGGGTAGCCTAGAAATAGGAAAAGAACAAAAATCTGAAGAAAATCACTAGAAAAAAGTGAAAGTATATGTCCATGCAGCAAGTAGTTTTTACTTTACAAGAAATATGAAAATAAGATGTCAAAATCTAGAAACAAAGAGTTCCACTCAAGGATTCAAAAAGCAAAATATAATGTAATAGTGTTATTAAGCCCCAAAATTAGTATTTTTTGCTACTTTGCAGCAAATAGTTTGTACTTTTGAGTTTTTATGTGCCTAGATGTTGTTGATTTTAATTACAGTGACAAAAAATGATGTAACAAATGGAAACGACTCAATTTAGAACAAAATGTGAACAAAATGAGAATATGATCTTCATACAAGTTGGCCAATCTTGATAAATCTTCATAAACTTTAATACTAGCACTTATTCTTAGAACATAAATCTTAGGGTGTTTTTAGATTGGACATATTTGGTTTGCTTAAAGTGAACCAGAGTTCGTTTTCCCCGATAATTCAGAACAAATTTTCAGTCTAAATAGGTTCTCCGAGCGGAAGAACTGGGCTTAACGGCCACCGTAGCTGGGCATTACGAGATGTAAACAGAGAGGTCAAAAAAAAAAAAAAAAGTGGAGCAACGATGAGACATAGCAACTCATTAAAATGTGGTTGGATGAATGTAGGCTGTCGCCGCCTCGCAACATGCCTCTGCCAAACTGGTCGGGACCAACAGACCATATTTCAGTCTGAAAATACCCTAAATGTTTGTTTCCAAAAAGAGTGACAGTGAATGTCAGTTTAACCTTTTTTTAACTTTAAAATAACATCCTGAAAATTGAGCAAAAAATGTCAGTAGAAATATGAGTTTAAACCAAATCTTTCTATTTTCAAGAGTTTGGAGCACAAGGGTTTTGACCAATTCTAAAAAAAAAATTTTTCTAGATCCTAGCTCTTAATGAGGCAAAAGTAAGGTAAACCAACTACAAACCCGGTAACTGAAAGCGAGGTTTTAAATCTTAGCAAATATAAAATTATTGCAGTGCACGTGCTAAAAAAAAGATGTAATACTGACTGTAGTGCAGCATCTTGTTGAAAATGTTAACACTATTGCATGGGACTGTACCTGCTGTCACTGCAGAACCCTCTTATAATGGGATATTTAATGGTTATTGTGTCCTTGCAGACAGGGTGACTGTGATGTAAGGAGTGATCTGCCCAAGCAGAGGCAATAAATGAAATAACCTCCAGGAGGAACGGCGCTGTGAACTCTTCACTCTGCACCAACAGAGCAGGTTATTTGGGCTGCAAACATTCTTCCTCTCAGGACACCGTGGTGTTAGTGTAATCAGAGCTCACACAAATACTCGTCAAAACGCAGTCTGTGCTGTTTTGTTGAGTCTTTTTTGTCATGCTTCTCTTCTGCATTCTGCTGTTGTTTTGAAAATGTTGTTTGACCTTTATGTTCATTTTAGCAGTTTTGTGTTTTCACCTCCAGCTCTCTGGGAATTGGTGTCCCATGTTGTTAAAAAGTTAAATGATTTAAATGAATAAAAACATCCATTTTTTTCCTCGGCGTTGTTGCTCTAAAAAGGATTTACTTTCTCACAGTGTGCCTGTGACATTGGTCACTAGTCTGCAAGGTCTTTTGATGGTTACACTCACACACCACTGTGTGGATTAGTGGCCAACATGGGGTTAAGTGTCTTGCCCAAGGACGCCACCAAATATCTGATTGGCTGCTTCACCTCCCAGGCTACA
Source organism: Adrianichthys oophorus (assembly GCA_036245035.1). NCBI lineage: Eukaryota > Metazoa > Chordata > Actinopteri > Beloniformes > Adrianichthyidae > Adrianichthys > Adrianichthys oophorus. The sequence goes on along the minus strand of BSAI01000125.1, from coordinate 9,690,085 downwards.
GCCGCCCCAGATCCTTGTTCTCTGTTTAGGCAATGAGAGTGCAAGTCTGCTGGAAAAATACTGTTGTGGTGTTGCAGTAACAAGGTCAATAACTTGCACTCAATAAGGTGTTCGCCAGAATAAAAATGCATCCCTCACCAGGGTACGATGTGTCTATGGCAACAATCTTTAATGATTCAGAGAGTTTTTTTTATTTTTTATTTCACTTGACCTCTTTTTGAGCATTCATGAACAGCAATTGTATCATTTTATAAATTGTGTTATTCATTCATGTTTCTTTTCTTAATAAAGGGAACGTTTGTAAAATGCATACAATTTGTTATTGCCAAATGTGTATGACAAAGTCTGAATTTTTTGCAACAGGATGAGCAGATTAAAAATGATACTTTGGACTTTAAAAGCAGTGACACTACTTCAAATCTCTGTGCAATCACACTCAGAAAAAAAATCTATGTAATCTGGAAGCATCATAATAAAGAGAGCGATAAGAACACTCGACTTGAAGCTGCAGCATTGGATGACTGGAGGGGGCTGAATGCAATTCACTGCAGGGACAAAGGAATTAAAGAGCTGGAATAACAGTGGGCAGGGCCGCTGATGGAAAACAGGCTGACTTTGTGAAGTTTAGTACAAATTTGCAGAAATGGACTGTGAAAGCGAAAAAAAGTTGAATTTTGCTTTGTTGGTTGTTAATGTAATCTCAAGGGAACATGCCATAAAGGACCTGCTTCGTAACCCCAGAAGTGCTGCTGTGCATTTTCACCATGCTGCCCCGACAAAAATGACTCCGTTGAGATTGGTGGCAGCATTTTTAATTTCTGTTAATGCATTTATGTCTTTGAAAAAAAAAGCAGGTAGAAACCACTGGGATGTGACTGTTGCCATTCCTTACAGACAGTAAATTCCTTTTCAAGACATAGCAAGGCCCATTTTTAAGGAATCTGCCTTAATTTGAGCAAAAGTGTGCTTTTTCTCCATGTTTTCAGGTAGAAAGGTGAGTCTAAATTGCATATTTAAATCATAGTCGTGGCTTTTCCCTTTGACTCTAACAACACAAAGCCACAGCAAGCTGAAGTCAGAGAAAATCTTCTTTATTCAAGTTGCCTGATCATTTTTAACATTAACTTAAGGCTTTTTTTCCATTATGGCTACTATATTTGTTTATCTTTATATATTTATATATTTGTTTTACTGATTTGAAAGGAATGAAGCACTTTTGTTCTATGTTTAAAACAGTCTTCCTGTTTTTTTTCCACAAAAAAAGCTTCTTTGTTTCGTCAGTGTGGTTAACCAGGAAGTTTGCAGGGGCTTGACACTATGAAAAGCCCAGTCTCTAAACATGAAAATGTTTTCATCCAATTGACATAAATGAACAAATACATGAATAAAAAGTTGTGCCAAAAGCATTTTAAAATGATCTAGCTTGCAAACAAATCTTACATAATTTAGAAGATTCCTCCATTGGGGCCAGTGTTTGATAAAGTATCAAAATATAGCTTTAGGATAAAGTAGTTTTATAAAATTAAACCTTTTAAAGCTTCACTAAACTGAGTAAAATTGATCATGTTTGTAAGACAAGTAAGCTTCATTTGCATAAAAACATATTCACAATATGTTTCTTTTCTAATTCTTTGATTTTTTTTTATGAGTACAGATTACCAACATCCCAGTGTCCTCTAGTATAATTTACTGATGTCAAATTCCTAACAGCATGGTTTAATGGTCCAATTTAGTGTACAAAGAGCTGTTGCATTGCACCATAATGTCAGGGTGTAAACTGAGCCTTGGTTTACCAGAAATGTGAGATTGGAGCATTAGCTCATTAAATGCTACCTTTATTGTTACCCTTCCTCTAATTTCCACAGCTCAAATTTCTCTTTGCAGCTGTTCGTCTCAGCGTATTTTTAGCCCCAAGCTTCATTTTGTATTGATTGCATCTGCTCTTTTTCTATGCGTGGGCAACTTGGAAGTCAGCCACATTCCCTGGTCCTCCTTTGTCCTTGAAGAGGCCGTGTCATTAGATGCACATCATCTTCCAGCTTCTGCCTTTCAGTACCTAAGAAATCCTTTTTTCATTGAGAAATTAAATGCTTAATATCTTGGTGGTGAAGGATCAGTATATGTGCTAAATTTGGGTTCAAAGAATGTTGTAAACTATCCATCTTAAGGCAGGTTTTGTTGTTTGTTTGTGGGTCAGCGCATAAATCAGAATGTGCAAATGCACAGGATGAAGGCAGGATGTTGCAGTTGTGCTCATGATGTAGATATGCAGGAATAGAAGCAGTGTTATTCCCGGCGGCAGAGAGGTATCTGGCATCATCAGCATCACAGATACTGAAGAAAATGTCTCCACTCTCATGCTGGATTTTTCCTTTTTTTTCCTCTCCCTGTTGTTGTTGTTGTCCCAGACAGGCTCCCAAGGTAAAAGAGGCTTGAAACTTGTTTACATCATGGCTGCATCAGGGGTTTCAACTGCACACTGAATAATCTATACCTACTAAAGAAAATGTAACGCCGACCAGCTGACAAACAAAAATCAGCAGATGACCCCGTCCGTGTCCTGCTTCCTGTCGTGCGTTGACGTTTCAGTTTTCTTAGCTGGCCTGAAACGGCCCTCAGAGCTCAGATAATGATTTTTCCACTTGCGCGCCTTGCTCGTCCCTGGTGGCTGCTGCTTACGCTCTGCAGCGTTTGTACACATGCTAATTATTGACAAGAAGCCATCCACCACATCATCATCCCTTCATTTGCAACTTTTACGGCTGCCGTCTCTCCTGAATTCATTCGTCTATGATTTTTGCTTAAACATTGACATTTGAGATGCAGCTTCCATAAAACATGGGCTCTAACTGAGAACAAGGGGTCCATTGAACAGTGTGGTAAGAGGAGGAGCATTTGGGGAGTCCTGGCATTCGGTCTGGCATTTGACAGTCTGATTAGAGGCTGGTTGAGGGTCTGAACTGAGGCATGCATGGCTGAACTCAACAGGGCATGTGTAATGTCAATATTGTTTAGGGACATGAACGTTTTTTTATGTGTTGGTGGGCTCTGTTGCTCAATCCAAGCACGACTGAGACATTTATGATGTATGTTTGACCCCTTTTTTCATATTTATTCTACTTTTCAGAGTAAACTCCTCTTAATGTAGGACAGGTTTTTGCTTTTCACATTTGACAGACGTTTAATTTCCTGCCTCTGTGTCCTTGGAGGTTTTTTTTCTGTTCATGTTTGCACAACGTTGTATTATTCAAAAAGCACAGCATGTAGCCATTGTTACTTTTCTTTGAGGAAGATTTATACCTGCTGGGATCCTTTTGATTGATTCTTTTGCATCAGTGTTTTCTATCTGCCATGACAGTTTCACAATTCTTTTGGACTTTGGTAAGGCTTACCAGCTCATTTTTATTAGCTGTGTGTCATAAATGCTTGCACAAACACAGAGTTCTGATGTCAGCTTTACCGTGTGGAAAGACTTTGTACATGGAGTGTGATAAACTGCCTTTAAAACTGCAGCAGAGCACGTGTTTAGCATTGTTGTTCAAGGATATTTGTGCAGAAATAAATGCAGATTTGCAGGAGTTACATTTGTGATTCTGACAAATGCTTTAGCTTGTCCAGTTTTTGAATGAAGTTGAGTTTTTACTTCTGTTTTGAGCCTTTTGCTTTGCCATACTCTGTATAGTTTGCTTATGTAATCGCTGTGCCAGAGCCCATATTGTTCCTGCTGTACAAACACAGATGGTTGTGGCACAGCGCTGCTAACTAGGGCAGTGTTTTCAGTGTACACGCCTGTTGCGTAACACATGAGCAGGATTTGAGCCGGGCCACTGAGACCTGACCTCCGAAAGACTGCTCTGCTGTCACAATGACCTGCTCTTTAATTAAGACACGCACAAACACACAAAAACAAAAGCTGGCAAAGACGAAAAAACAGCATATAAACAAACACTTACCAGACCTCATTTGACAGAAACTTTACATTTTTTACAGTAGATTTTACAGGCAGTGATACTTGTCTTAACAACCTGCGTTCTACATGCCATGCATATCTTTTGTGGTGGACTCAATGCAAGAATTGTGAAGAGAAGTGGGTGTTTCCTCTTTTAGTGCTTGTTATAAATAAACATGTTATCTTGCATAAGTTTTATGTCAGCAGAAGTAATTATTCCCAGTCTTCCTGAGAAGTATTAGCAAAGGGAAAATGACATGCGCAGGTAACTCCAGAGCCATAAATCACCCGAATGACCTGATGTAGATGGAGTCCATTTAGTGCACAATGGCTTTTCACAATTGATTGTTGCAGCCAGTTGATTACTGGGCTACGTGGAAAAAAACCCCTCAAATATTCATTCTCTATATGCACAACAATAAACTTAAATGAATGATTCATTGACAAAAATGTATTTAAAATATAAAAAAAAAAAAAAAAGACAATTTACCTTTTTCAAGACTGTCTGATTAAAAGTAAAATTGCGTACACTTATACACGCTTTACTACCTTCTTAAAAGTACTTTAGAGCCACATTCACCCATGCACACACACATTCACACACTGACCAACACTGTCGGTAACCTATAACCACCAGGAGCAATGTGGGGTTCAGTGTCTGGCTCAAGGATGCTTTGACAGACTGGCAGGCCTGGTGGGAACCAAACCTGCGATCTTTCAATCAGAGGTCGATCACTCTACCTTGTCACTACAGCCACCCTTCTTTGTTTGATAGGGCTAGTGTCAAATGCAATCTTAAAGTGACCTCTGTGAAGGTGAATGCCTTTTTATTCATGAAACCTTATTTTACATTTGGTATAAAAATGATGAACAACAAACCTGATTAGTCATAATTTCACGTTGTTTTTCGCCTTTCTGTCGGGGTTCCTCTATGGGAATCAGCTTTCACATGTGGTTTGGCAGAGTTTGCCCTTCCTGACACAACCCTGTATTATATTCCGGGCTGGGGACCGGCACAGGGAGACCCAGATCCAGCTCTCTTTTTGGCAGTAGCGTGAAAGGTCTTTCTCAAGGACCTACACTGGATTGAGCTCATCACACCCCATAACCAGCAATGGTCATAATTTTCGTCATAATTTTCATATCAAGTTCACTTTTAGTCTATTTATTTAAGTTTGAACACCAGATTTGCTTTATGTACAAACAAATGCAACAGCAGGAAATTTCCTTAGGGATTGCTTCAAAATAAAAACTTTAGTGTAATTATTCCTAAAATGTATAATTTTTGGGTTACAAAGGTGATGCCACAATCTCTACTTTACTTGCACAAGCAAGAAATCATGAAAATCCACATTATAATGAAAAGTTTTCATGTAGTGACACATTATGGATTCTTTTTTACTCTCTGTCGATGCTGTTGGTAAAAAAAAGTATCAGGAAATAATCTTTTTTTTTCATCAAATGGAGTTCCAATGGAAACATTTCTCATGATCCATTGTTATTGGCGTTAGCATCTGTTTAGCCAGTACATGCCGGTATATGTCCATGAATTTTCCTTTTGTGTGCATTGTTGTACTTGTTTTCAAAAAGTGAAAGTATTAGAATAAAATTGTCAGGATGAAGCCCCACAAAGAGACAAAGCAAACTTTCAGTATAATAAATAATTCAAACAGCTCCAGTTGGAGAGCCTCCTGTGGACTGCAGCTCACAGTTTTCATTTTTGGTTTCTTTTTTATGGCAGTAACAAACTGTTGCAGATTCTCAAAAAGGGTAGGAAAATATTTGTAGTAATTTAGTTGATTATAAACCAGCTCCTGTTAAAAGACTAAGAAAACGAATACAAGTGAGATTTCTACCATTTAAGGTTATTTTTATTTATAGCTGTCCCTTCCCATCTCATGTTCTGTCATTATTTCCATGTGTTACTCACCCAACAACCCACCTCAGAGAGCAAAATCCCCCACTCTGTCATGCATTCTCTCGCATCCTAAGCACCTACTGTCTTTATTGTCCTGCTTCACTCTAATAACCATTCATTTCTTTATTTAAAAAGTCCTCTTTGATGCTTTCAAAACAGAGTGGTCATCCTGTGTGAGTGCCTTTGTGAGTCCCCCACAAAGTAAGATGAGACAACCAAATATTAACACATCTTTTATGCCAAAAAAAAAAGAAAAACAAAAACACCCAACAGCCTCTGTGATTCTCCTTCAGGCTTTCAAGAAAACTGTGTAAGCCTGCGGTTGTCCTGGCAACATTAGTCACATCATTTAACACAACCTGTGTGTTTTCAGGAGCACGTACACAAATGACAGACAGATGGAGTGGCGTAAATTAAAGGATGCAGAAGAAAGGTGAAAGTGAAGCGGGAGGAGGGACCGTGAGAATAGTTTCCATGGCGACCGTGACATCACCAGAGCCTTATGCATCAATGTGAGTTTTGTCTGCGTGGAGGGGAAGCCAAGCACTGGTCCTGAGATCATCGAGGGAGGCGCTTTTTGTGACGCTTAAGTGGCAAAAATTGTGCTTTGCAGGAGGAAGACAAACAGACTTTTTTTTCTTCTTTTGGGTTTCTTTTCTCTGCTGCCTCTTTATGTGGTGGGTGGCTGCTGCGACTGCTCTGAGTTACGTCAACACACTGTGAAGGTGAATTGTAGGTTTCAATCAGCTTAGTTGCTTCAAATTGGGTCATTATTTTGATGGATGAAGAGAGGAGAAAGGCATAAGACCGTTCAAAGAACCCTGTCATCACTGATGTGATTAGGGGGTTGTTTGACACAGTAATGTAAGCAGGCTAGATTACCAGTAAAAGAAAAAAAAAAACAAGGAGAGAGCTCAGTTAAAACAATAAAAGGCTTTCTAAGACCATTTTGAAAAAGTAGTTTGTCAGTGTGGAAACTGGGACTAAAATCTGAAGCAAATTCCACAAAAACCAGGAAGGTTTGACAGGAGGAATAATACAAAAACAAGCTGATTTTGAGGTGTCGGGTTAGAAAATCTGAAAGCGGTCCCCCTTTATAAAAGAAAACTCTCACCAAAAGTTACGAAAGACAGATGTGTCAAAAGAAAAATTACAGCATTACATAACAGACTGCAAGATTGGGTGAACGTGATGTTCACAAAGAGGTCTTCACTTCAACGAGGTCCAATGAAACTGAAAAGTGACTTTTATAACACAGGAAGATGTTTCATTAAATTACATTATTTATTTATTTTTAGGATATAAAGAACTCATTAAATATCCTCCCAAATCTATATTTTCCCTAGGATGTTTTCAAATCATAGATTCAAAAGTCAGAGACATCTGTCCAAAAAAATCTGTTGTGTTTACTTCTGTAAGATGCTTTTTGAACAATTAAAAACAAAATCATTCACGGTAAAAATACTAAAGTATTCTGTAGAGTCCCGTAAATCAACTTCAAACAACTTTCTTCAAATGTCTCAGAAGTCCTAACCTTGGTCACATGTCCTCAGATTCCCTCCCACTTTCTCCAGTGAACCCGCTAGTTGTCTAAAGATATCATCCATGGCACCATTATGTCAGAAACAAAGATTTATGTGTGTGGTGTGCCAGAGGTCAACGCTTTGATGTCTCATCGTCATGGTTAGCACTTTGAGGGGCAGATACTGACACCATATGCATCATATGCAATTTTGATCAAACTCAAGGAGCATTTAGATGTTAAGTTGTGAGCTTTACTTATAATTACAGTTGTTAGAAACATGATGTGACATTTTTAAACTATTTTGTACATGTGCAAAGTTTAAAAAAGCTTTTTTTTATCAGCAATGATCCTTTTTATTAGCATTGTTTTTATTTATTACTGTGACACTCAGTTACTAATAAAGGGAGTTAGTGTTTGGGGCATCTTTTAATCCCTTTTTTGAGTGCAAGGTGGTGTCTTCAACATTTAAGTTTATATGAATTGTTTTTTTTTTTTTCTGAAAATTGATATAAACCCAATTGTTGCTAGTTTTCCTCTCCAACTGATTTGCATGTACCACTCTGTCATCTGATACTTGCTCACATTTGCGACAGAAGCTAAATAAAGGGAAGGGTTTTATTATCCTGTTCTTATTTTAAGTATGCATCACTCACTCCATGATGCTGTTTCAGAAGCAGATACAACCAATGGCTGCAGAGAGTTCTGCTCAGCTGTCAGAATTAGCACATTTCTGTGCGTATGATACTCATTGATAATGCAGCTGGAGATCTGGCATGACTCAGGTCCTCAGAAGCAAATATATATATATGTATATCTGTATATTTATATAGAGAGACGCGGTGCTGTGCCAAGAGCATGGAGTCATTTGAAAACATGGCAACTGACCAGAAGAATTTATGCTATGTGAAATTGTGCATTTTGTCCACCTTCCACATTTGTTTTAGTATAAATAGACTATTTTTTACTAACCTAAAATAAAATCTGTGAAGGTTAAAATTCTCAGGTCAGTGACCCCTGCCATACCAAATACAAAATCTCCAAAAGGTCATCTTTGGGGTCACTGCAACAGCCCAGATCTGACATTTTATTGTGTTGCTGCTTTTAGTCGTAAGGTTTGATTATTCTTAAAATCAGCATGGAAACATACAATCAAAGTTTGCTGTGTAAGGTCTTTCTCCATGGGGTTTTCTACGTTTTAATACAAAAACTTGGGTAAAACGACTCAGCTCCAAAGCGTCAGACTGGCTTGAACTCAGTGGTCTGCTGTGTTATCATGTCCCAGTTGCTAGGTAACACAGTCTGTGATGTCAGGATGTCATGGCGGCGTTTTAAAAGTAAACTTTTTACTTGCATTTAAATCAGTACACCTTGACTGTAAAACTTTTATTCATCAAAATTTGATTTAACCACACATCAGATCTTTAAATTAATGTTCAGAAAACTACCTCTTAACTTTTTGTAGTTTATAGAAGTTTATAGAAGTCCTCTTAAAAAATTCTCTAAAAAGCCTAAATATTCCTGACCATCTTCAAACCTGCTTTCTCCCTTTTAAAACATTGTGATTCAGCCAAAACATGGTTTATGTTGACACAATACACCATAAATATTACGGCGATTACACCTTCCAAAGCCTCACCATCAGGCTTATCTGACCCTTGAATAAAGTAAATTTTTTTTCTTAAGATTTACCAAAGCTGATAAGATAAGCTTTAGTGTTGTTGAAAGGGTTCAAATTTCACATTTGTCAGATTTAATTAAAAGTTCAGTCCATTTTAAAGTCATCACAGAAATTAATAGATAAAAGTTTGCTGTTCATATGAGTGCAAGTGAAAGTTTTTCCCGGGATGTGACTCAGCAATATGACCTTTATTTGTCTCTGTAAATTGTCTCCACTGTTTTCTCTGTTCAGCCAGAAAAACTTTACTGAAAGGACAGACTTAGATTCAGCAGGTCAAACTGGTTAAAACTCTATGTTTTATTGTGTTATTATGTTATACATTGTTGTGCTCAGAAAACTTCCTCCAATTTTTTTTGTGGTTTATAGAAGTCATTTTAAAAAAATCTCAAAAAAGCCCTAATTTCGCTTGACTATCTTCAAACCCACTTTCTCCATTTTAAAACCTTACAATTCAGCTAAAACCTGGAAACTTGGAACGAAAAAAAAAAACTTAAAATATAAGAAATGTGTAAACAGACAAAAGACAATATGCTATCGTATAATTACAAACGATGGCAGTTAGTTCAAGTATGAGAGTTTGGTTTTAGTTGACACCGAATGAGATTCAGTTTTCCTGGAGAAAAAGCTGCTTACATAACCATTTCATTCATTTGCATAATAATTTTCATGCCAAGTGGCTTGAAAAGCTCCTTGAAGTTCACAGCTTTTTTTTAACTAGTTGAGGAAGAAACATCAACAACTTTTTGTGTGTAAAGAGTGCTCAGGAACGGACAAATCCTGTTATTCTCAACAACATAACTATTTAAATGATCAATAGAATAGCAGATTCTATGCAGTTTGAAAAATGAGAATATTTGTGATGTCGAAAATATGCCATAAGCTCCCTGCTCCGCCCCGTTCTGATGCATCCACTTGTAGATGACTACTGTACATCCATGTCTTGTTCCCTTGAACAAGCTGGCATCTGGCTCAAAACTGAATGGCTGAGTAGCTTGAAATATTGCTGGCAATTTTTGTTGTAGTTGTAATGTTAGTTTGAAGGTGTGTGGTGCTGTAAGTTAGCAGGAGAGAGTGTAAGCAATTGGATGATGGAAAGTGAGGGTGGACTTACTCCACGTCCGCAGTACCGCCTACAACTCAGAGGCGAATTTCTAATGAACTACTGCCGCTTTGCAGAAACTATGTTGTCCAATTGTGTCCAATTTCAGGTAAAAATTTTATATTCATAATCAAAAGACTATTGGGAACGCTTTGAAAATAGTTCAAAAGATGATAGAAGCGGGACTTTAAATGACAAGAAAAATTTCCGACAATGTGACAGATTTATTGACTAGCTACAGAAAGTTCTGAATGGAAGTTTGAGATTTCCATGCATGGCCGCTTCGTCTATCGATTCTGCAAACAAATGAGTGATACAGGCGTGCACATGCTGTAAAGATGATGGTAATTATGCATCCAGATATGAAGCCTGGCCTGCTCAGAGATGCATGAAATTGTGTCCATCTCTTAGAGGGTCTCTGAGTATATAGATTCAAGGAAGTATTTTTCCACATTCTCCCTCTGGTCAATACAACCATGGAATTATTACCCTCCCTACTCCTTTTTTCTCCTTCATCTTCCTTCCCTGTTTTCTGGCTCTATCTCTTCTTTCATCTGTCAGGCACACGTGTCTGCAGACGGCTCCTGCTGTGTACTTTTAATTCCTCTCTGTGAATCCTAATTGCCTGCTGCGCCTGCCCATGGACAGGTCTAATCAGAATTATGAGAAGAGCATCGGACTGAAGTCCAAAACCTCCTGAAGTGTTTTTTAATCACGCTCTCTCTGATTGTCTGGAGGTGGTCTACATTTTTATGACTTTAGTTTGTTTAAACAGTAAATCAGCTTTTCTGTCTGCTACAAGTTTAATTTCTCTGATGTTTTTCTCCTAGCTTCTTTTCTATTCATATTCTTTGTCTTTTAACTTTCTTTCTAGTAGCTGTAGAGTCCAACAAGCTGTTTTTATTCATCTCTTTCACTAACTACTACAGTTATGATGCTATTTCAACCTAGAGGCCATAGCCTCCCTGATACCCCACAGTCACAAAAAAGCATCAAAATGCTCCAAAAGTCCCCCAATCACGAGAACTTCCTCAAGTGAAAGTTCTCTCTTATGCATGCCCTGACAACATTTGCAGGTTGTCATGGATACATATGACTACAAGATGTAAAATAGTACAATTCCAGGCTAAGGTCGTTGAAACACACAAGAAGTGGAAGCAAAAGAGTAAAGAAAGTTAAAGTCCCATTTGCTGTCACACACTGTGTGTGAAATTTGTCCATTTGCATTTTGCGTTGCACACGCCATTATTTTGTGTGCTGTTATTTTGAAAGGGTAAATGATGGAAATAAAGCTTAATTTGTTGACATATTAAAAGAATGTCTCATCTATAAACTGATGCCTTTAGATTTTTCTATCTTTCTTTGGGTTCTTTATGCACAGTAATATAACACTTTACCTGGGGTGCCCAAACTTTCAATCTCCACTGTAAATATTATGTCACCAACTGATTTTTTTCTCACATCTTGAACCCCACAGGAAGGCAAAGGGGGCAAACAAGAGGAAGCACAAAGAGATTTTTTTACCCCACCCACGAGAAGAAAAAGTTGCATTAAAAAAAAAACACTACTTTGGTGTGAAAGTTGGTCAAAAACATATAATTCAACAGATATTTTGGAACTGAAATCTCTAAGAGCTCTGTCGTCTGGTTGGATTTCTTTTACATCTTCTCCTTCTGCTGCATTGGGGGGTTTTAGGCTGAATCTTGACCATGAGCAGACACCAGAAAATGACATTGTGGGGGTGTGAAGACTATATAAACAAAGGGCGCAGCTAGAATCACCCTTCCCTCTTTCCCGAGGCATCCGTACACATGCTTTCTAACTCCATCAGCAGAAGCAGGACTTTTATGTAGAGTTCTCTGGAGTTGTGTGTATGAAGGTTTCTACGCCCGTGGCCTCGTCAAAAATAGATCCCCTCTACCAAGTGCAACGCTATGGGATATTTTATGTAACTCGCCGCCATGGATCTTTGCTCCTATTGTTATTCATGCTGCCGTCTAAGCACATTCAGTCCTGCTGTTTGGGACTCATGCAACTGGTACGACAGCATCTGGGAGACAGTCCACCCTAAAACAAGTGTCAACTCAACGGAAGACTTTGCATGTAGAAGTTGTGAAGGATGATGGAGGATGCAAAAAAGTATTATAAATAAAACAAGGTTATCAAGGTGATGTCAGGCACTAACCAAGATCAGAACTGATGTCGCCTGTCAGTGCCACAGATGAATCACAAATACCTCCATCTTTCTCTTATCTGTCCATTAGCTTTTTCATGTCTCATAACTGAATTGATTCTCAGTGTCCCTTGGGCACTGCGGGATGTAGCTTCATCATTTGAGACAGTTTATGTGCACGGAGCCATTAAAGGGAGGTGTCGACATCCATAAAGGTTTGGATTTCTTCTCTTTCTTATGATCCTGTGTTAATTACATGTCCACATCAGGCACAAACGTGAGGTAATAAAGTCAAAAGGACCCAGTTAGAGTTTGAACAGTGTTCATGTGCAGCGAAAAATATCAAATATAATCAAAGCCTTTATGTGCGTCTATAAATCAGCAAATGTTTTCAGGTAACACAAATGTGATAAGACTCAACATCCTCAGCTTCAATGCATTTCCTTTGTTTTAAAAGAGAGCGCAGATTAAAAATGGACTGCTTCACATTCAGCAGCCTCGTGCATTTGAGCACTGCATTGCTCTCCCCTCCTGATGGCAAATAGATTTATTGATGTTGCACTACTAGCCTTCCATCAGATAAATTATGTAACAGCCTGGATAGCTTATGCACAGGAAAGAAAAAAAAGAAAAAAGTATTTATGCTGCTTTCGTGACAACTACTAACGCAACCTCTGCATTTACATACACCGCGCCCTGTAAATCCTCCATGTGTATGCATGCTGCGTGACTCACCGCTGGCCACTGATGCACAATGTTTATGAGGCAGCCACAGTTGACAGGCTGTTGAAAATCTTAAAAAAATGAAAATGTGTCATTTTTGCTAACATCTTAGCTGCTTGAGATTTACAAAGAATTATCAAACAAAGAGGGTGATTTATAATTCCTAGATTTACCAGAGTTCAAGCTATGACATAAGAAGATTTTTTCTTATGGATCACACTAATGCTGAGCAATCATGAGATCTGATTTCTTAAGCTCCTTTCATTACCTCTTGGTGTTCCTCTTGTTGAGCTTCCGTCTTTGCAAAGTGAAGAGGCTGAAACTGAGATCAAAATGTTGAAACTATTGGCTGGAGGTGTGTGGTCAGAAATCCAAAGGGACGTAGGTTTTATGCTACACTCACATGGGGTGATGGATGTTCAAGAACACGCTAAACTGGCCTTCTTGAATGTGCTTTTAGCATATGGCGTTTACACTGAACTGTCTCTACCCGATTCTAGAGCAGAAGAGGATTAGTGCAAAATTTTAAAGTGGTTCAAATCTTGAGAATCTTGCGAAGACTTCTTTTTGGTCAGAGTGAAGCAAAGATCAACACTGCTGGCATTACAAAAATGTATTTTCTTATCTGTGAAGCGACATTCAGACCAGGCATTTGACATGTGTTCAACAACATGCTAAACTTGCATTCTTGAACGCAGCTTTAGCCAATAGTGTTCACACCGGACAAGCAGGAATGGGCTTCTTCTTCTTTATCCACTGTTTACTAGTGCATGTCTGTCGCCTACAGATGGAAAAGACTTGCTTCTGAAATGTTGAAATGATGCAAATAACACAAATCTTGCTCCAGGGTTTTTCTTTCATAGCTCTTTTCCAAAATATGAAAGATTTGGTGTCATAAAATTGGTGTCAAATGGTTGGTATTTTCATGAATCAAAAGCATTCAAACGTCACTACCAAATCCGAGTCCCTGACTGGTCAACATGGGTTAACTTTCAGCATATGTTTTGTAAGTAGAGCCTGAAAATGGTCGTAGAAACTTGCGTGAACGCGAGAGTTTTGAATGCGGAAGCACAAAACATGCATCTACATGGACTTTTCATTGGAAGTGGCTGCTTGAACGCATGTTGCTGTGGGTGGTGTGAATGTAGAAGTACTGTGCTGCTGAATTCACACCAGGGTCTCAAAATATTTAAGAGAAAAAAATTTATTTTGTTTAATTGTTTGCTTTTTTTAAACAAACAATGTCACATGAATGTAATAAATTGTTTCAAGACTAATATTTTCCTATACTAAAACTCCCCACAGGGAGTACAGCTCTATTGTTGCTCTGTGGGAATATTTAGATCCTGAGAATCATCTCAGTTTAGTTTTGGCAGCATGAAATGGAAAAAAAAAAGACTCCAGCTCGACATCCCGTTTTAACCCGCAGTCTTCCTCTCCATTTGACTCATCAGTTGCCTGTCTCGCCCACCACCTCATTTGCTTTTCAAAGGGGAAAGCAAGGCATCTGTCTATTATGAGGCACCCAGGGCGCTCTGCAGAGCTGTGTTAAGTAATAACAACCAGTGACGTCAAAGGCTTTCTGTCTGAGCTTGAAAGGGGAGGGCAACCAGGCAGTGGAGAAAAAAGGGAAAGGAAGGAGGGAAGGCAGACATGGAGGTGTCGCACAAAAGAAGAGGGATCTTGTCTGTTTAGGTGACATTTGTACATTTTCAGCTAATTGTGTATAAATCCAGCGCAAATAATCATTTAGTTACACAGCTTTACGACGTGGTTTGAGCTCCACGGCTCAAAGCAAAGCAAACATTTACAAATATTTTAACCAATTTCTCAAAAAGCTTGGAGAACAAAATGAAATTTGGATTATTTTAAGCATATCTCTAAGTCTGGTTTTTGACAGAGGATATTCTTTGACTTCAGGGTGAGATCCGGGTTATATTACCACAACGATGAAGGTTAAGGTCTTTTAAAATGTTTTTTTTAAATTTAAGATAACAAGAAATCCTTTCTCGTTTTTTTGTGGTTAAAAGCCTGTAATGTCTATATGACATAATTTAATATCCCCCCTAAGACTTTTCCAGTTAAAATAAAATCCCAAATGAACTTGAAGATTCAATAAATTAACCTTTTTTTATCTTGTTTCTGTCTCTGCCCACACTTACATCCCTGGAAACTGACTCAAGAAGCTGATGGAGAGGGGGAGATTAGAGATATTTAGGTGTTACACTCCTTCATAAGCAGAAGTGACAGAGGCGGTAGTGTAGTAGATGCATTAGGCCTTAATCATTAGAGGATTACACCCTAAGACAATATAGCAGTCTTAGTGTGCCTCATTATGGCTGCCGACCTTGCTCTGTCAGGTGACGGCTATTTATTGCTAATGCAGAGAGGGATAAGATGGTGTACTTTTCACAAAACGAACAAGCAGGAAGTGCAGTATGTTTACATCCAGAAACAGAACACACCACTTAGGCTATGGCTGAATTCCCTCCCTACTCCCTAACTGTTGAAACACTATCTAGTGTCCTATATTTTAAAAGTAATTTGGAAGCCATGCTGGTTACATTTTTTTTTTAAATGGCAAATATGACATCACAGATTTACCAAAGTTAAAACCTATTAAATTAGAACATATGACAAAGACTATTTATGAACCTACTGTTCTGAAGATGAAGACTTAAAAAAATACATTAAAATCTTTCAAATGCAATGCATCATGGTTTGTATTTGCCATTCCAGTGAGAATTAATGCAGACCACTGATTGTATAAGAGAACTGGACCAAGTCAACCAAAGAAACTTTTATTGAGGCATCTGATTTATAACTTGAATAACTTACATCGCAGAAAAAAGTACAATAAAAAATGAGATAAGGAAGAACATGTTACAAAGGGTATCAAAGCAAGATCTGATAAATATAACCAATGAGCAATAGCTTTGAGTAAAACGTTTATTTCTCAGTAAAAGTCTATGAGATTTCAGCTTTTTGGATTTTTTTTAAGCTTCCTATTTGGAACATAAGGGGGACAGTCCAGTTCTCTTATACCGTCAAAGATGCACACTGAATTTTGCAAAAACTTCTGGGAAGTTTTTAAGACATTTGATTTTGGAATAGTAGATTTGGACAGCCCAAATATATAAAGATATACACAAAATAGGCAAACGCACTAAATAGCGCACTAAGTAAGGAGTAGTAAAGGAATTCAGACACAGTCATAGATGTTTTTAATTAAGATTAAAGATTCACTTACATTCAGAGTAAGCTGAAGTGCACAATGACAAGATATGGTGGGTCTTTTGTGTATGATCCATACAAAGAAGGCTTTTGCACCCGCTCACTCTTCAAGCACATGACTCCAGTCAAAGTCCAACCTGCCCCTTCTATACATAACAGACTGCTGTTTTCCATTATGGAGCTGTCTACTATGAAGGTTAAATGTAGCATTCCTGCCTCAAACTGTCTGGTCGACTGTTTTGTCTACAATATTAGCCGCTCACAATAAAAACACTTCCATGGTGACGTTGTGATGCATTACTGCAGCCACTGCACACAGTTTGTGTCATTAACATAGTTTGATGTGTTAGTGCACTTTAAATTGGGCGACAGCGTGCGTTTACCAGAGCGATGACGTGCGTTGCCTACATCAGCACCTTGGATACGGATACACCAGTAGAACTCCTGCCCCGTTTTAGACCAATCAGCGCTTGTGTTTTCTAGATAGCACTCAGCACCACCCACACTGCTGCCAGCTGTATTGTTCCGCTGCAGGGAATCTCCTTTCAGGCATTAAACTTGTATTCACCCACAGTCCTGCTGTTTTTCAAGCCAAACAAAGAAAGGAAAAAAGAACTTTCAGGTAGAATGATTGAAAAAGGAAGGAGATGATTCGGGTGATTAAAAAACACATTAACTGCCCATTTAAATCTCAAAAAACCATATGGTATACAACGGTTTGTTTAGTTTTGAGTAAATATTCAAATAAATGTATCTAAACTACACTATTTCCTTCACATTATCAGTTTATTTATGCCTTTTCGCTGTCAGTAAAGACCTATGTTGTCTCTGACGCAAACCCTGGGCACGAGAGTCCCTCCCATTTCTTGGAATCATTTCCCAACTGGCAGCCGGATGAGCCAATGAACGCTCGAGTCTTCAGGCGTTCCGAGGGAGGGACTTATCCAACGGGCCAATAGCATTCGCCAGTATTGTTTTGACCTCTGAAACCGCATCACCGCCTCCCTCGTGCCCATGGCGGAGGAAATCTATAAATAAAGGGAACACAACAGCAGAAGGGGACGAAGTTGCGAAACTCCCGTGTAGGAGGGAGCTACTCTGCAAGCCTGCTGAAAGAGGACTTTAAAAAACGCAAAATAACCTTAAAAACAGAAACCCTAAACGCCAATCCTCCGAAACCTACATTTACTGGACTATTTTTTTTTTAAACTGATAATATATCCTATGTAAAGAAAGTATTTATACTTTATTCCTATTTGCACTAACCGACGGTACTTCAGAACTACTGAGAATTTTTATTTTTTACGAAAAGTAAGTATGTCCAATTTTGCC
Organism: Adrianichthys oophorus; assembly: GCA_036245035.1. Lineage (NCBI taxonomy): Eukaryota > Metazoa > Chordata > Actinopteri > Beloniformes > Adrianichthyidae > Adrianichthys > Adrianichthys oophorus. The sequence goes on along the minus strand of BSAI01000125.1, from coordinate 9,672,454 downwards.
CCCCCTCTTGTCTTATATGTGTCTGCATGTATGTTTCGTTTTATAGCCGTGCTCGCACTTTCTAAGCTGATTTGCTGCGTCAGTCCTCGGAAGTTAGGGAGGAGTGTACGTGCAGAGACGGTCAGTGTTAGCTGTTCGGTCATTTTATTTCCACGGGAAAGTGGCACCGGTTGTATAGAGGGCAACGAATCCCCTTTTTGACATTTCTCAACCCCAAACTCGACACAGCTGGTGATTTTCCTCCGCTGTAGAGCGGCTGGCACAGCGACGGCGCAAGATATCAAACGACAATCTTCATTTTGTTGTCACACGGTTCTGACGTCACCACCAAGCCTCTTTTAAAAGTCTTTTTCTATGTTTAGGTGCTCTAATAATCGAAAAAAATGGCTCCTAAAATCGTTTCCTTCAAGCTAATCGTGATGGGTTCCACCTCGCCATTGAAAATAGTTCCCTTCAGAGTAAAACAACCGTTCAGAAGCTTCTAGTTTTTGGTCTTTGAGCCTATCAACAGGTCATTGACAGGCTTTTATCAGATCAGGTCGCGTGCCCTGGATGTCCTTAAACATATTTTTCAACCAAATTTATCCTCAACAGGAAAGGATGTCACCCCCACCCGTCTTCCTCCTTCTCCTTGAAACTACTAAACATGGGTGTCGACACAGTTTGCCAAGTCTTATTTGGACATCGTTTTGTGTGGGAAGCTCTGCGCCTAATGAGATCTTCACACACAGAAACAGTCCCGTGACAGAGGTTTAGGAGCTCTGAAATCCAGATCCCTTCCTCACTAACTTACCCTCCTGCGGGTATTATTGACTAGGCGTTAACTTTAGTTGCAGTTACTGTAAAGAAATGCTGGGCCTACCGTACTCCGTCTCCCTTCTGCTTTATGGAGCCACTCTATCTTCTTATGTAAGAGGATTCCCAGCTCTAGTAAAAGATGGATCTGTTCTCTACTATGACTGCACGCCCGATCTACTATAAACTGAGTTTGATTCTTCTTTGGACTTTTGTGCTCATTTCAGGCACCTATTTAGTGAATTAGTTACATTTCCTTGATCATTCTTCCCTTTTGTTTGTTTGTTTTTTTTGCAGAAAGAAATATTAAACACCCTGTGGGGGGACGCCACTACAGCATAAAACCAGCACTTTTTGATTTTTCCAACCTGTTTCATCCACGTCCCAGTTGCTTTTGCCACCCTGCCTGGAGCACGTCTGTGTTGCCAAACACGGATAAACAAAGCAAACCCAGTGGACACGTTCAAGGTCAGACGAAGCTAATCTTCACACATCTGGTACACTTCAGCAGTCCGCTATGCAGCTCGAAATCCAAGTAGCTCTCAACTTCATCATCTCGTACCTGTACAATAAGCTGCCCAGGAGGCGGGTCAACATCTTCGGCGAGGAGCTTGAGAGGCAATTGAAGCAGAAATATGAAGGACACTGGTACCCAGACAAGCCATACAAGGGCTCAGGATTCCGATGCATCCACGTGGGGGAGAAGGTGGACCCTGTGGTGGAGAAAGCAGCCAAAGAGAGTGGGCTAGAGATCGAGGATGTTCGCAATAACCTGCCCCAGGACCTCAGCGTGTGGATTGACCCCTATGAGGTGTCCTACCAGATTGGAGAGAAGGGGCCCATCAAAGTATTGTATGTCGACGACAGCAACGAAAGTGGAGCCAACAATGGAGGGCTCGATCTGGACAAGGAGATCAAGAACAGTTTCAACCCTGAAGCGCAGGTCTTCATGCCCATCAGTGAACCTGCAAACGGTGCCTCTCCGGGCTCCAGCTCTCCGTCTCCCCCATTTGGCCACTCTGCGGCAGTCAGCCCAACCTTCATGCCCCGCTCCACTCAGCCTTTAACCTTCACTACAGCCACTTTCGCAGCTACCAAGTTCGGCTCCACTAAGATGAAGAGCAGTGGACGCAGCAGCAGCAGCAACAACAACAGCGGCAGCAACGCTGGGAACAAAGCGGCCCGTACCTCTCCCACCAACCTGGGCCTGAATGTGAACAGTCTCCTCAAACAGAAAGCCATCTCCACCTCCATGCACTCGCTGTATGGGCTGGGTCTCGGCCCACAGCAGCACCCAAAGCCCTCCGCCTTGTCCCCGAATGCCAAGGAGTTCGTGTTCCCTCCCCTGCAGGGCCAGGGTAGCCAGAGTGCTCTGTTCCCAGGAGACAGCTCGCTCAGCCTCAGCCCGCTGCAGTACAGCAATGCCTTCGATATGTTTGCGGCCTACGGTGGCCTTAACGACAAGTCCCTCATGGATGGCTTGAATTTCAGCTTAAGCAACATGCAGTATTCTAACCAGCAATTCCAGCCAGTCATGGCCAACTAGTACGCTTAAAAGTACTACTTAAGCTACTTCATGCAGAAATGACCAGAGATAATGTGATGGGGGGGGGAGCAAAACAGATGCACATTTTGAAAAAAAAAAACAACTTAAAAAAAGTGTAAACAAAAAAAAAACGAGAATGTCAAAGTAAAAGATAAAAAAAAGACTTGTAAACCTGTAAGATCTCAGTTTCGAGTCAGAGCATGAGCCCGAGGGAGAATTACTACGCCCCCTTGAGTTATACTGTTTTATTATTTTTCTTTCTTTCTTTAAACAATGAAGCTTGTAGTACAAGATGTCCAAGCTTGGTTACCTAAACTTACGAATGCATCGTTGTCATTTCTTTTGCCAACCAAGCACAAAATATTTTTTTTATGTAACTGTTTTAAGATATATATATTAAAAAAGAGGACAAAAAAGAAGAAAAAAGAGACATCATCACAAATCATGGCCTCTTTCAGTATTTAAAACATAACTGGACATCGCCAATTTTGTCATGAAAATTGGCAGAAATAAGTGGGATTTCCTGGTCTTTTTCTAATTGTATAATTTAATTTAGTACAAGAGTTTGTAAAATATCAGAGTATCTATTGTTTCTACGACATGGTATTGCATTTATATCTTTTTACTACTCCAGTGATCTGTGATGGCTGCAGCAACTTTATGTTTTTCTTTTTTATTAAAAAAATTATACAAAAAAACACCTGAATCCATCTGTTTAAAAAAAAATAAAGAAATAAAAAGAGAAAAAAAAAAAAAACTGACTACCCTGAAGATTATGTACAGAATATTCCGTAGTGGTGGGATTTAAGAATATTTGCTTTTTTGAAAAAACATAAGAGTTGTATTTTCTGTTAAGAGTTTAAAGATTTTTGCTATATAATGGACAAAATGTAATCGTATATTAATTTTGTACCTACATTGTGCAATACTTGATAAAAGCAAACGGTATAACAAAAGTCCTGAGTCAGTGTCTTGCATGTTCCGAGGGACTGATACTTTATTAAGTTTGTATTAAAAACAAAAGCTTGAAAAAATAACCATGATGCTTTATTTTGGTGGCGTTTGGGAGGAAGTAAAGATCAAGCCCTTTCTTTTTGGGGGTGAACATGTCCGGACAAAACTCCAGCTCTTTTCCCTGAAGTCATAAATCAGGTTTTTCCTTTTTAATCATCATTTTGGTACATTATGTTCTTGGCTAGCATCCATCCACCTCTCCTCTATGCTGGCTTTCATTAATACAAAAGCTATAGATAACACTTTTAGCTCCCAGCTTATCCATAAGAATTAAAGCTAATACCAGATAATGTTATATCTCAGCACAGTTCATTTTCTGTGCTTGTGATGAAGATTTACTGGTCTCAGCAGCTTAACACTTCATAAGAGTGCTTACCTAACTGTTGCAACTCTTAAACTGACATTATTTATATGCTTAGTGGGAGTTCGTCTACTGTGTGAGCCCCCTGAGCTAAAAGCCTGGCCTCCTGGCTTTACAGATTGGTGAACCTCGCAGTAGCAGGTTCTGGAAGGCGCACAAACCTCAATGGAACTCATATATATGATCCCAGTGCAATCAATGCAGCTGTAACAGAATTAGGAAAGTTCAAGTGTTAAATAACGGTGTTGATCACCGTCTGGCAGAAGACCAAGCTTGCATTTCACCTAGTGTCTGGTCAACGGACAGCTGGGAGGACTTTTTTTTTTTTTTCCTGGTGCAAAGCAGAATTTGATCCTGAACTTTTGATTTACCGAAGCTGCAGAACTATGAAGCTACTGGACTGAAACCAAGAGGCTGCGGTTGTGAATTCAGCTTTTATTTTCTTAAAAGATTTCTAAAAATAAAAGAAAGAAAGCAAATTATTTACATATATTTCCATAAGAAATGGATTTATGACTGAATGATTAACACAATTCAGTTGGTTGAATTGAGTTGCATATAGTTTTGAATTCTTTTCACTGAATATTTTACCATAATCCAATCCCCCCCCCCCCAAAAAAAAAAAAAAAAAAAAAAAAAAAGCACAGGCTAGTTTGGCCTCACTGCCTTTAAGATGTAGTTTTTGCTGCTGATCGGAGGATTTTGGACGTCGGGTTGCAGTCACCCTGACCCCTGCTGCCACATCAGGGGCCCCGCCGGAGCTGGCTCATCATGGCTCGTCTGTCCCACCGTTCCCTGACACACTCTGGGCTTGATGCGAGCGGGTAAAGTTCACAGTGTGTGCGTTGGCGTCCGCTGATAGTGGGACGAGGTGGGGAGGAGGATGTTTGTTTACGCTTCTCCGTATGTTTGCTCGCACGTAGGCCTCTGCAAGGAACGGGTCACCCTGAAAATACCCCTCCAGTGGGTGACGGTTTTGCAGTAAATCACATGTGGGACTCCCCGTGTAGGGAATGGAGGGGGGCAGAAAGGAGATCCCCCCTCACCATATCAACTGCTCAATTTTTTCCACTCTGTCACACCACACATGCTGCTACTTATCAGGAGGTTGACACCAATGAGGTCACTTCTGCCAGAATGGAGGGGGCAGACCACTTTAACTTTATTAGCAGTTACATTCAATTTACTATTAAAAAGATCCCCCAGATTAGTGTTTTGAGACACACATTGACAATAATTTACTAGGATAAAACAAATTTCAATAATTTCACCACTATTTTATAAAAAAAAAAAAAAAAAAAACTGTACTAAAAGCAACAAATAAGCTTTAAAAAAGGCAGTTGAAACGTGGCACCCACACTCCTGTCGGTGATAATTTGATGCCAAGCTCAGTGCTCCAGCACCCCCACCCCGCCTTGCCTGTCATGAAAGCAGGTGGAGCTCAGCTCGCCTCCTTACCAGCAAACCAACAGGCCGTATGGTAATGTCACCTTCCTCGGCAGAAAACAGTTAATGGCTCTGCCCCAGTCCAACTTCACATCTATTTCGGGAAGCACGCCGAAGCTGATTGAGCAATAATAAGCTGGAAGATACTGAGCTTTTCTCTGAATATTGCCTCACTACGCCTTATCTTTGCCCCACAGAGTCAAGCTGAGGCTCCCACCCGCACCACAGAGCATCTACCCACCTATATTTCCCATTTGGCCTAAAGCAAACCATTGTTTACATCATTTTCAGTTTCCAAATGATTAATAACCTGGGCTTTTTTATGTTCTTAAAATCCATTTAGCCTCAGGTAATCAGCACATAGGTGTTCACTTCTTTAATTTTCTTTGTTTTTAGCATTTGGGATTCTGGGTCCCCACACATCCTGTGCATTCAGTCGTCAGTGCGTGGTTGGTATTCTTGTTTGTCCTGGCCCTGTCATCCTTCTGTTCCTATCTGCAAAGGAAAACCAAAAAAAAAAAAAAAGAGACTACACCTTCCTTAACTGCTTTTCTTTAGGTTCTGATGTCATAACAGCTCCCATATTTGCCAGCAGCTCAGTAAATGAGAACCTCACGGTTCAAGGGTAAAGACAAGATAATTGTAGTCCATGTGTAACATGTGTTGATAAATAATTATCTTAGAAAAATCAGCATTTGCAGATATAGATGTAAAACTACAGATAAGAACTTACTTTTCTTATCAGTCTGCTTCTGCAAGGTATCACCGACATGCTTCCAACTCAGCCTGTGCAAAGATTTAATGATGCACTTCTCTGGCGCTGCTGTCAGTCGCAGGGATTTCTTAACTTTTGTCCTAAAGAGACTGTTTTCCATTTTTGTTACCATTTTTTTCTGTTTCAGTTCTATCGATTATGCTTTTTGCTTTACTTGCTGACACACCTGGGTTCTGCAGCGGTTGCCACACGTCTGTAGTTTTCAACCCCACCCAGAAACACTCTGCTTTCCCAGCTGTTTCACGTTCACTTAGAAAAAAAAATCCTAAAATGAAACTACCAGCTAAAATTTACTTTTTTCTTCTTTCACTTTTCTTCTGAATTTCTGCACAACTTTTTTGTAGGTTCCTCCATGTACGCAAAAAAAGCATCATGTATGTTGCAGAGGATCTGCGAGTTGACCAAGTTGCGTAGATTAAAAGTGGTTTTGGGGAGTGAAGGATGTAGAATTAATCTAAAAGAACAGATTTAAAAGATTTATAAAGAGAAGAAGACAGAGCCAGCGTTGTGCAGAAGTCTGTGGAACATCAGCTTGTTTCTGTGCTGGAGCGAAGAGGGAATTTATGGAAAATTCAATATGAAGGCAAAAAAAACTTTTTATCTTACTTATAGATGTAAATCAAGAGATTATAGAGAATCTGTGCTGTTTTATCAGAATATTGAAAGATGGCAAAGAATCTCTCTGATTTAGAAAATGCAAACCAAAATGTTCCCTCTGACTTTGCATCAAAAAGTCTGAAAAAGTCCTACTATTGAACCTTGCCCACTTAATAGTTGGGTTAGATTTACTCAACATATAGGTCTGCTTTGGACAGCTTTAATGAAAAATATTTACTCAAGCTAAAGAAAGAAAGAAAGCAGGGAGAACTCGCCAGCCTCCAGTCATGCCTCAACTCATGAGACCTGCACTTTGTTCCTTTGGTCTCCAAATTTGGGTTGTGCAAGAGCTGAATATTTTTCCAACACAGTTGTAGGCCTGGGTTCTTAATAGAAGTTTAAAAAAAACCCTCCCTGTTGATTCTAATGTATAATGAAGGAAGTGTTTGCAAACACACCTCAGATTTACTAAGCAAAGAGCAGAAACGCAGAGAAAAAGGCGTCTGTGTGGCGTTCGCCTGCACCGATGCAGAGACGAGGCCGTAAATGGATGCTTCTGTGTCGGTTGGGTGACCTTTTGAGGTGCTCGGCAAGTGAAAAAGTTTTAGCTGTGGAGCATCAAGGGAACTTATCAAGTGTCAGCAGGTAATAAACCTCAAGGTGACATTTTTTTAATATAATTTGAGACACCAAAGGCTGAATTGAACATCATAGGGAAAGATGCAGCTGGAGTAGCATTGCTGGACTTAAAGTTGAGGAATTTCAACTGTCTAACTGACATGGGACGCTCATGTAGGTTTGCTTTCACTGTTGTTCAGCTACAGTCTCAAAAGTATGTATATAAATTGAAAGAAATTGTTTCTATTTTTGAGGCTAGAAGGTAAAATGTGACACTTCTTTAACCCACAATCAAAATCTTCATTTACATCTGTTTACATTTGGGTCTTACAGATCTGAAAATAAACTATTAAAGCAGTGAAAAGAAAAAATAAAGAATAAAACGATTTTTGAAAAAATGAATCAGGAACACAGACATTTAAAATGAGCAACTTTTGAGTTTTTGTTTATAGTAAATAATACACATTTTACAAATACAATAAAATTAAAGCTGTTTCTGTTTTTGTTTGTTTAAATAAAGTTTTTCTCCTGGTTTCTTTGTTTTTTTTCCAGTTTTATTTTCCTCTACAGAGTTATTTCTCTTGACAAATTACACACATCAAAGTGAGCATCAGAAAACTCATGCCAGCTCATATTTAGCCATTAGAAGAGAAATCTGTCAAATCGTTTGACCTGTCAGGTAAAATATCTCCAAGTCGTGGCCTAAAAAGGATTTTTACCGCCTGCAGCTGTGGCTTTAAAGTTGAACACATCTGTGAAACAGATGCTTTGGCTGCATCCTCCTCAAAAAAGCAAAGATATTTGTATTTTATTTGTTTATTTTTTAGGGTCTTTTAGAATCCTTATTAGTGCTGACACTGTTAAAATGTATTTTAAAAACAGAGATTCGTTAAAAATGTCTGCCAGCATGCACATGCTCATGCACGGGCTTAGGGAATGTGGCACACACTTGTCAGCCAAGAATACTCCACACAGAAACACTCATACGTCCAGAGTTTGCAGTAATGGTGGAGATTCTTCCGTCTATCCTGCTCTGTTTGGGTTTGCTTTGCCAGAAAAGGAGAGAATTTTCTCCCAACTGAAAAAATACTTAAATATAAGAAACTCAAAACTTCAGAAGCAAAAGTTTTAGAAATAGAAAATGTATTTGATGAAAACTCTCAGGTATGATATTGACATTTTTTTTATGTAGAAATCTGATCAATTACCCAAAAGGTTTTTGCTTTACAGCAACTGTCACAAAGTTGTGATGGGCTGGAAATGATGGAACAACAAAAAAACACCCATTAAACTTAATTTAGCTAAAGGTTTTGGTTAATTTCTTTAAAGATCCACTCTGTCACCCATATTTGAGAATTCTCTGTTTAAATGCTCTCCCGCTAGCCCAGCTATCCAGCTATCCTACAATTTTGACCCAGATCCCAGCTCAGATGAGGAAAACAAAAATGTACATGGATCTATTTGACTGCAAGTGGATGCACCAGAATGTAACAAAGCAGGGAGCCTGTGGCCTGTCCACCATATTTTCTATGTCACAAATACAATCTTATCCAAACAGCTTTTTTCGTCTGCTCCTTATTCATAGCAATTTGAATAAAGAAATACTCAGAAATGTCATTGTAAGTTAGATTTTCTTAATATTTGTCCTCCATCATCAAAAAATTGTCACAAACCTGGAACTTGTTGACCCACTGAATGAAAAAAAGCAAAATGTCATCCCAATATCCAACACAGGAAGTCCATCTCATGCCATCATTCCTTCATCACATGCTTAACTCTGAGACAAAGAGGTTGGGTGGATTTCCATGTGTTTATTTGTTCTCATTGCTAAGCTTTAAGTTATCTGACTCATGATTTTACGCCTTTCTGTGGGGTCATCAGCATTATGTCAGGTTCCTCGTCTAATCTTTGGGAACGCTTACAACCCAAAACGTCAACGATAGCCGTTCGACTTCTAACAACTGAAGTAAATGGACCTGATGTCCATCTTTGAATAGCCCACACCTTGTTAACACTGCGGTGTTTGATCTGTGGACACAATGCAGGCAGACTTGGTGATGTCGCCTCTCGCCCACACAGAACAAATATGTTGAAAGTTAATTCTTCTGTGTGGGTTGCATGTGTGCGAGTTTGTGAAGGAGGTGTCACTGGGACCTCAGTGGGTGGTGTTGCATAAGAGCGTTGGTGCTCAAGTGAGGTTTGACAGAAAATTAGATGGGTGGAGTTTTGTTGGTGCTGCTGGTGGTGCGTCTCCCTTTACGGTGCAGCATGAACATGGACTGAACTTAGCACGCGGTGATGTGAGTCATCTGCGTGGAGATTTGTGTGGACATTATGCCTTGGGGCAGCACGTGAACCTGATTACAGATTAGATGGACAAGCTGAGAAAAGCTTGAACAAAAAGCAAAGATAGAAGTTTAAGAACTGTCTTCTTTTAAAGGAAGTTTGACAGCACAATTCATGTTGAGATTTGGACTGTTGCAACTCCACTTGCTGTGTGATTCAGCAAGGGATTGATGTGAGGAACAACGAAAAAGTTGCACAACTGCTCAGGTCAAGTTCGTTAAGTGTTGAATTTCTGCGTTTTAAAATGATTCCATCTTGATTCTGATCTGTAGTGAGAGCAGGAAGCAGGTGGAGGAACATCTAGAGAGACGGAGGCTTGTTGGTTTAGAGACCGAGGCTCTAAAAGGATGTTGAGGATGTTGCTAAAAGGTAGGAGGCCTAGAACAAGACCAAAGGGAAGGTTCATGGATGTATTGAAGAAGGACATGAGGTTTGTTGGTGTGAACAGCAGGATATAGAGAATAGGGTTAAATAATGTTGTTGGTTGGAATACTGATTTGTCTCAAGACACTTAGAGGTTATCATAGCATCCTGCCTGTGTTGCTTTGTAGGACTTAGTTTCTGCAGAGCGGCAATAGTTCATTAGAAATTCACCTCTGAGTTGTGGGCAGGACTGTTGGCATGGAGTAAGCACATCCCCACTTCCTGTCATCCATCTGTTTACACACTCTCCCACCAGCTTACAACCCCAAGCTAACATTAGCGGTGCAACAAAAATGGCGAGCAGAAGCAGAGCTATCCAGCTGTACAGTTTTGAACCAGATGCCAGCTCAGACGAGGAAAACAAAGACGTTTACGGATCTATTTGACTGCAAGTGGATGCATCAGAATGAAGCGGAGTGTTGTAGTAACTTCTACCTGAAGCTTTTTCCATTTTTCGTTTGCTCCTGATTCACAATAATTAGAATAAATTCTCAGAAATGTAATTTTAAGCTTAATTTTCTTTATATATGTCCTCCACCATGAGAAAAATGCCACAAGAATATGTTAAAAACACAATTTTCATCAGAGTGGGTCGCACTGCCACAAAAGTGCTGCAGTACTTTTTAAATCTCTTTGGCTCATGCTGGTGAGCCGACTGCTATAATGAGCCTGTTTTCTGCCAAATCCTTTGAAAATGTCCTCTGTGACAAAGAATAAATATATTGGGAAAACTACTTTATGTTCCAAGTGATGGTCTTGTAAACGGTGTCCATCTTATTTTGAGTTTGCCATGGCTGTGGAGATGCACATATTGATTCACATACATTATATTTTTATAGCACATGCACTTCATTACACAGCAGTTCATGTGTTCCTGAACCGTCAAAACGCCTGGCTTTCAAAGATTGGGCTTTAAATCTATGGGTGAGTCTTCATTTAACTTGAAAAGCTTTTCAAAATAAAATCTTTTCTCCTCATACTCATACATTTCTCCTCATAAAGGTGGGCAATTCTTGTTTTCTCCCTTCTGAGTCATTACTACAGGAGGCTGGGGCCACCTATGCTAAAGACTCCATTTAATTTCATTCATAAAAACTGCAGTAAACTTTAGGCGGAAGATAGAGGTATTTTTTAACTTAATTACTAACATGCTGGAAATGTTAAAGTTGTTTTAATTATAAATTTAAGTCCCATAATACAATGCTCCATAAATATCTGGTTAAATGTATGTTCCGCCTCATGAAAGGCCATTCAAAAACAAAACAATTCATCAGAATTTAATTCAATTCTAACATAGTTTCTCACGTCAGCTATAACAGGTTTCTCACTAAATTGAAGCTTTTTCTCTTCAAAAAATTATTTTATTTCAAGCTGCAAAAAATGTCTCTGTATTTTCCCTAAAATGAAGCTTTTATGATCGTATGACATCAAGAGTCTTTTTTAATTATTAAATTCATAACAAAATAAAAAATAAAAATAGCTGAAAAAAAAGTATTAAAAAATTGTTGTAAATCTCGATTTTTTCAACATTTCAACAAAATTGTCATGAAAATTAATTTGATTGGTAAAAGAAGAAACATCTTAGCAATAAAATGCTGCAATCTTTCTGGCATCAGTTACGATTTACTATATACTTGTTATGCATCAATGTTTGCTGCAGCAAATACATTTAAACTATTTGGCAAAATATGTTTCTACTCATCATTTAATATCTCTAAGCCTTTAGAATAGATTTACAGAAGTAAATGTTTCCTGCAAACTATCGACAGGACCCTCAAAGTGTATAAATATTGAAATGAAATCTCTTAACTTCATAGCAGGAGTTTCTCAGCGTGAAATGTGTTTTCAGGGAAACGCATTGCTGTGAACCACAACACCAGTGTTTTGCTTAAGTCCCTCAGATAATGGTGGGTTACTGCTTTGGTGTTGGTATCAATACTGCATGTATTTTGACTAAAGTCAGGTGAGTCTTGGCAAAATAAAATCAACTGCAGCTTGTGTGGGCCTGAAAATGTGAAGGTTGAGAATAGAACCCAATCTGCTTGTTTCTAATTGTGTGCAATGGCCTTCGAGTGTCAGAAAGATTGCATTTTTGTTGGATTCATAGTCCAAAAGTTGTGTTGATGGGTTTATGTCTTTTGATTGTTTCTAAAGCTACGTACACACCTGGCATTTGAAGTGCATTCAAGAAGCAGATTGGGGCCTTTTTTTCTATTTCTGCTACCTACTATTGCATGTCCACCACCTACAGATGGAAAAGGGAAAGCGCAAAATGGCAAAGCAGCGCAAATCTGGCGAATTGGGCACAAAATGGTTTGGTTCATTTCTAGCGTTCTTGCAATGGATGACCATCGTGTCCGTTGGTTACTATTGGTTTATCTTTATTTGAAAAAGAAATGGAAACGTTGTCAGGTTCATCGCCATGTGTGGGTTCATCAGATGGACCAGCTATGCTCTGAGTCACTACCGAATCAAAGTCCCCGATTGGTCAAAGTTCGAACTAGTTCTGTAGTTTTGTATGAAGAACCCAAAAACGGCCGTCAAAAATTTGGTGGCTACACACGAATGCACGACTTTTAAACGAAGAAGCCCGAAGCGCACCTTGAAGTGTTTACATAGACTTTCACTGAAAGTGGACGCTTGAAAGCGCATTGCCGTGGGCGGTGCGTGCGTAGCTTAAAACTAGGCATGAATGAGGGTCAGTCTGGAAGCTGTCCTACCCTCCTTCCTCATATGACCACAAATTAGGGTGATGGGGAGGTGGGTCAGCCTGCGATCGACCTCGAGGGTAGAAGTAGTTGGCCCTGGATGCCGCATGGATTCGGATACCATAGACATCCATCGGAATTGAGCAGAGCAGGGAGCTTGCGGCTTACTAATTTTAGTTTGTACATAAAAACTACAACCTTTTCCAAATGGCGTTTTTTTTAGTCTGCCTCTGATTCACAACGATTTGAACAAAGAAATACTGAGAAACACAATTATGAACTTAATTCTCTTTAGATGTGTTCTACATCATGAGAGAAATGCAACAAGAACATGTGAAAAACATGATTTTCATTGGGGTGGATCTTTTAAAAAAAAAGACCTTTATTACATTGACGTATCCCCCCCTTAGATACCTTAAAAACATTACTCAGAGATTCATTGCGGCATCCAGTTATAAATGTCAGCATATCATTTAAATGCAGTAATGACCACCCTTAGATCCACTGAGGTGAAAACCTGACACTTTCCAATCCTTAATCAGCAACTTTACCCAAAAGAAAACCTCAGGTAATTTCTGGTTGACCAACTTTGCCCAAAATTGAAATCGGTTTAGGTCTCAGCTGTTCCGTGGAGATGACTTCTGCCTTGTGACTTCTAGAGCAGTGTGTGCACCAACAACAGTCTGGTGTTGTGAGGAGCTTTTCTCAGATAATTTGAACCTGTCTTTCTTGTTATTTCCCACATCACAGGGTGCGATGTTAAACAGAGAAATGACACAATAACACAGTGGAGCTGCATGTGGGAGGAAGTTGAGACTGTTTTTTTCCTCTCAGGGAGGATTAGACGCTCTGGGACAGAGAGGAGCTTCCAGTTGGCAACCCCCACTTAATCTCATCTTTGATACTAAACTCCTGAGTGATAACATTAGAAACTTTTGCATTGTTAGAACTTTTCCACCAGGCCTCACAATGATGCTTGAAGCTTGTTTGGAAAAGCCAATTCCTCAGACAGTTTCCTTGCTCTTGTGTGCTGCAATGGGCTTTACGTTTCTCTGCTGATTTATTGAGCATCTCCCACTCAGGCTTTTCCTCTCTCCAGCTGATAGGAGAGCACAGTAGGCCTTTAAAACATCCATCCCATCTGGTGATAGAGTGCCTGTTGCGCTGTCAGCCACCGCAGAAGATTACTAGCAGCGTTGCAAGGTTTCTGACGGGGAAGGAGGAAGCGTGGACAAGCCGCAGAAGGGTTTGGTCGTGTCATTGCATATCACTAAAATGTAATCTGCTGTTGACAGAGCACAGACAGAATAACTACAAATTAGCTGGAAACAGATTGTCATGTAGCTGCACTACCTTTGTGATAAAAGTTTTAATCTAACTCAAATTTCCTGGGATGTTTTTTCTGCCAGTTGCATTTCAAAATGTGGGTCATGGGACACTTTGAGGAGAAGCAGCAGAGTGATACCTTGGTGGAAAAATAAAATATAGAACAGATGGCTATCTTCTGCTTGCAGTATTGAAACTGGAGCCAACTGGTGGATACTTTCCAAATGTTCTGAAAAAGCAGGAGGTGAGCTGAGATCCTGCTGTGTGATGATCCTTTAGAAAACAGTGTGATAATGGATACACCCTGACGCGGAGTCTATTTGTTGTTGTGTCAATCAACCTTAAGGCTTCTTCTTATAATTTTATGTTTGCTTCATAAGTACGGAAATAATTTTTTTTTTCATACTCGAAAATGACATTTTTTACCAACAGGGTAAATAAAAAAGTGACCTGATCTACACTGATCTGTAGTTTCAGCTCTGCCTTGGTGGATTCAAAGACGTGGGATTACCCTCCTGTCTGTATTTTAGTCTTCATGTATTCATGCACTTATGTCAACTTCCCCCTTCTCAGTTCTTCACAAACAGAACGACATACATAAATACTCAGCAGTTCCTCCTTGAGTAAAGTGTGTAAAGAGGGCTTGTGTGAACACACCTGTCTGTTTCTGTGCCAAAACTCTGTCTGCAGCCTGACAGACACTAAATGACTCCTGTGAGCCTTTGTGGTAAACGTCTTGTGAGAACTTGAGTCTCTAAGGTCATGATTTGTATAATTACACACCCGCACAAGGGTCAACGTTTGTACATTTTAAAGTACTCCTCTCTGACACACTTATAACATCCGAGCCTTCACTTTAGAATATTAGCGGTCCAGTTTTTAAGAACTACACTTCTACTTTCTCCTATGTCTCTCAAAGCTTTTTTGTTTCTATGCTTACTGATTTACATGGGTGCACCCTGTTGAAATTGTACAAACGTGGGGTAAACGTACAACAAGATACCTGGAAACCCTCTGGGCCCATGCATGCATCCATATTGCGCGCATTTCCCCAGGAATCAGTTTGATTTAAAGCATTTCTTGGCTGTGCTCCCTTCCAGTTGCAGACGTCAGCAGCCTGGGCAGCTAGCTGAGACGAATGGGATGGGAGCTGGAGATAGTGAGAGGGCGGAGGGCAATAAGAGCCAACGACAGTGAACCTGGGGTAGTTAATGAAAAATTGAGTGACGGCATGATGGAGAAGTTCATAAAAGCGTGGCTGAATGGACAAGTGAGTGAACTGGGAGAAGAATGTGGAAAAAGGGACTGAAAAGGTTTCACAGCCCAGCAGAGAGACAAAAACTAAGTAAAGTAATAGGCATGGTTGTATTGACAGAGATATATCAGGAAAGGATAATTTAATGAAACTTAAAAACGACTATTTTTGGTGTTTTTAACATGTTCTTGGGGCATTTTCTTTTAATGGAGGATAGTTAAGCTCAAAATTGCAGTTTTAAGTATTTCTTTATTCAAATCCTTTTAAATCAGGAGCAGACAAGAAAAAGGCAGTTTGACAAAAAACGTATCTGTGATGTACAAAAATACACTGCAGACAACGGGTAGGGGAAAGGGGGTGGGGTTGCTCCGCGCCAAGTCCCGCCCACAACTTAGCGGCAAATTTTTAATGAACTTCTGCCACTCGGCACAAATAATATCAAAGAAAATGACCGTTTTTATTCTCATTATTTTGGCTAAAATCAGCCTAATCAGAACCAACGCTTTCAAAGTAGATACAAAAAATACTTACATCTAAGGAATGGCTATTCTGTCATTTTTTTTGAATAACTTTATTTAAACTTTCTGCAGCATTCAGTTCCTTTCAGAACAGTCTCACACGCACAAGAAAAACGTAAACTGCAGTTAAATTCTGAATTATTTTTTGGCCACAGAAGCAGTTCTGACTTTTGTTTTAGAAATAATTTCTTTGCAAGTTAGTTTTGCATCAACTTTAATTGTAAGAATGTTAAAAATGAATGTGAGAAACTGGAATATTTTTTTAAATCATTTTTTTTAATCAACTAGTGTATGTACTTAGCATTTTTTGACAAAATATTACAAAAAAACATAAATATGTCTGTTATTGTGGCAAAAAGTAATTTTCCCTCCTGTTTGAAGGTGCAGTAAATGTTGTACAATATAGCTGTTTGTGGAAAAACTTGCAAAAATGTTAAAGACAAAGACTGAGTCTGTAATATTACAGTTCTTTCACATGTGAATGTGGTTTTCAAGCCCAAAAAACATGACAGAATTATTGTGGTCTTTATTTTTACTGATCAGATTTTCATCTTGGAGTAATATATTAAAAAAGTTGCAGTTTGCAAACACCCAATTCCTCAAAAACGGCACAATGCAGTTTTAACTGACCTTTGTCAAACACACACACACTCACACAATTTGCCAAAGTGAGTCAGGAAAGTTAGCGTCCTCAGTGGGCAAACAGGTACTCGCGGGCTGACAGTTGAAAGCACAGCAATGTAACAGCATGTGACAGGTTGCATAGTCAGAGAAGCAATGAACCAGCCCAGTCCCCAGCAGCAAGGCACTCTTTAATGAAGCCAGTAGCTGTGCTTTCTCAGGGGAGAAACAGTTATTAGCATAAACCTTCGGGGGTTTCTGCTACGCGGCTGGTAGCTCAGGGGAAGAGCAAGAAAAATTGGGAAAAGTACTAAAATGCAGATGAAAATTCCACAATGATGAGACATTATTGTTGATGGGATGTTAATTTTGATGTAAATGTGCTGCATGGATGTTGATATAAGATCAATGTGTTTTAGCAACACAACATAAGGTTCCAAAGCGTACAAAACTGTTTTCAGGTCAAAAATGCAAATATAGCATTGTAGTCGTGCCAGAAGATGCAGAGCACCATCACCAACCCTGCAATTGAAACTCCCGTTGTGTTTAAGTTGGCTTGACAGCTCCACAATGGACACAGTAATGACTCAGGTCACAAACACACACATACGGGCAGAAAATATACTGACTTAAGACCACAAGCTTTCAGAGAACCACAGCATAAAGATCATCATTTAGACTCTGCCTTCCCCTCCAGAGGAAGCTGCAGGCACTGATTATGTGCTGTTCATCTGTGCTTCATATGGACTTTAATGTGGGACCAAAAAGAATTTATATGTGAAAATCCCAGGGTTAGGAAGCAGAAAATACCAAAATTAAATCAAGAAGTTGTGTGACTTTAGCTTAGACAGTATGACAGAAAAGAAATCCCAGTAAATTCACTCGTTTAATGCACAATTTTTTATAGTAATTAACATTACTTTTCTTTTTAAAATATTTGGTATTGATAACTGTCTTCATTATTCTTCTATTTTCAAACCTCTTTCCAAAATAGACTAGCAAGGCTAAACATTAGCTATAAATTTAGCTAAGTTACAAAAATAGCTATGTTTAGTTTAAGTCTCTCCTCTAAAACTATTTTATTTTTTTATAATATTTTTTATGTTTATTATACATTTAAGCTTTATACACTTTGATTCCATTGGAAATGAGAAAAACTCAAATATGCATTTGTATTATATATTAACCTCTTAAGACCTTGTTTACACATGCATAGATGTAACATTTTGGGTAATATTGCTACAATAGTTAATTCTGTTTAAATGGAGCCTTGAGACTACATGTTTGGAGAGTTAGTTTGAATATTTCCTTGGTTAAATATATTTATGTGCAAATTTTTTCTGACTATAAGTTCCTTTGGAGTACAAGTCACAGAAGCCAAAAAAAAAGCATGATAAAGAAGAATAAAATTATCAACAATCAAGATTCACTTTGGGCTGCACGGTGGCGCAGTGGTTAGCGCTCCTGCCTCACAGCAAGAAGGTTCCTGGTTCAAGTCCTGGCTGGGGGACCTTTCTGTGTGGAGTTTGCATGTTCTCCCCGTGCATGCGTGGGTTTTCTCCGGGTACTCCGGCTTCCTCCCACCGTCCAAAAACATGCTTCATAGGTTAATTGGTTACTCTAAATTGTCCCTAGGTGTGAATGTGAGTGTGTATGGGTGTGTGATTGTGGCCCCTGCGACAGACTGGCGACCAGTCCAGGGGTGTACCCTGCCTTCGCCCATGAGTAGCCGGGTTAGGCTCCGGCAACCCCGTGACCCCGAAAGGGATAAAGCGGCTTGGAAAATGAATGAATGAATGAGTTTCACTTTTGGGAGAAATGTATTTAACTAAATTTAAAACCAAAAACAGACAGTTCATCTTGAAAGGAAAATCACACTAAGAGAATAGATAACATAGCTGTTTTTACAAAAAAGAAAAAGAAAAATCTCGTTTACTTAAAGACAGTAGTAAAAACAAGCAGACGTGACTGCCTTCTGCTGTATCTGTGTACATGCTAGCTCTGTCTGGGCACTGATGGTAAAATGGGTGGAGCCAGGGATGGCACTGATGTTGCAGTCGGCATACCATTGCCTAGCTGGAATGTTGTGAGCTGGTCGGCATTGGTTCTTTTCCACTCTGTTGTCTGGTGGGCAGCTTATCTGCATTTCAACATCTGCTTTACCACACCAGGATTCACTTGCAAGTGAACTTTTACAGATAGGGTGTAGGAGCCATTTTGAATCATTTTGTCCTGTGAGTGTCGCTACGTCATCTTTCATGTCAATAAGAAATACAGGTTGATGAGCTGACCTCTGACAGGTGTGTCTCTGATGTCTAGCAATAGATGAAAGAGAATTCCCTATCTACGATGTAAATAAAATCAACAATTATCTGTAACTTGGATCGGAGTGCAAAAACTTTCATTTTGCTCATAGTTTAGGAAAAAGATAGTTTAGTTCACCTAATGCGTCAGCCAGGTCATTCTGGCGTCACACAGCGCTGTGGCTTCAAGTTCTTGACCTATGGACTCCTAAATGGAGTCTCAATCCCTCTTCACTTGCAGGTTCTGCTGTTGAGTCTCAGATAAAAGGTCAGTGTTTAAAGGCACTGTGTTATTTTATATTTCCCTTTCTAAACCAGTCACAAAGAAAAGGGTGCTGTAAAGTTACAGACTTTTCCTCTCTGAGGATTCATGCCGCTAAAGACCCAAATATTACAGAGCTGCTTGTTCATAAATTAACGTCCTTTAGGGGCAACGCTTTCAGCCATTATGAAAGATGCTAATAAAGCCAAAGTAAAAAGGCCTGTCAGATGAAAGTCATCAGACAAATAGTTTCGGTGAAAAGCTTCCAGATAAAATGCAGATCTCCAGTGTAATGAGACTGAGAGCCTTAGGAATTCACTCCTAAAGGGATATTGATTTCAGTGCATATGGAGTCGCACAGTTTGACTCGCAGTTAATAGAGATCTTGATTATAAATTATAGAGGCGTTCAGGAGGCTAAAGCAATGAACAAATTTAGCTTCTGCTGTCCAAAGGAAACAATTTAAGACGCTTCTAAGTTTCCCTGGAAATAGTGATGTCTACAGTTCTGTGAGGCTTTAATTTGTAATTTATGTTCCCTGTTGTGCCAAAGGAACTCTGGAGTCAGGTGTGAAGGAAACAAGACCTGCTGACAGTTTGGAAAACTCACAGGTGCATATGTAGTTATCCCCCCATGTGGACGCATACTGACCATTCAACATCTGAACTAAAAGTATTTGTGACTTTTAGACCAATACATAATTCATTAGGAAAGTTATTCTCCTATTCCTGGCTTTTCAGTCATATCATTAGTGCAAAACAATCTATTTACTGTATTAGACAACA
Organism: Adrianichthys oophorus; assembly: GCA_036245035.1. Lineage (NCBI taxonomy): Eukaryota > Metazoa > Chordata > Actinopteri > Beloniformes > Adrianichthyidae > Adrianichthys > Adrianichthys oophorus. The sequence goes on along the minus strand of BSAI01000125.1, from coordinate 9,652,755 downwards.
AAAAGTTGGTTAGGATAGTGCTACTTTTTTGTTCCTTCTTTAGATGGTTTTTGCCATTTTTGGTAGAATTAAACTGGGATCTTGGGTTTCTCCATTTTCATCTGATGTGTTTTTTCTTTTTTCCACATGTCAATAGCAAGAGCAAAACACCCCTCACTGTGACAGTGTATGAAAGTTGGTTTCACAACTACTCGTGCTTTTTCTCCTCTTTTCACATTAGTTTGACACTCGTTCCCACTGAGTGTCA
>BSAI01000125.1:9572688-9652498 GCA_036245035.1 Adrianichthys oophorus | reverse complement strand
TGCCTGGGAAAGCAGCCACTGCGCCTGTAGCAGATTTCCCGAGGCATTGCACAACATTCCTCTGAAAAGCAGGTCAAGCTCATTTGAGACCTACCACACCTACACTCTCGCAGCTATACTCCCCAGGTCCCAGATGAGAGATCTGATTCCAGCTACTGATATTTCAGGAGTGCCTGTGCTCCACCAAAGATAGTAGCGCACAAATCATTGGATATCCTATTGTCGCAGCAGGTGCAACTGTGGCCTAGAATACAAATAGAAGCAGAAAAAGGGTTACTTTGCTCTAGATTTTTTCTTTTTTTGTGTGGCATGCATGTGATCTGTCCTTTTCATCCCGCGTTACTCTTTCTTCTTCAATGTTGATCTTTTGAGTGTGTCTACTCTAATTTCCACCGTGGTTACCACGTGTGTCCTTTGTGATCCACTTTATGTCCACGTAGAAATCCAAAAATAATTTATTTGACCACAGCTGCTGATGCTTTCACTTCCTTCTTTTTTTTAACAAAAACAATGTAATTTGCCGTGCATTATCAGGACAGAAATTTGACTTTCAAAATGATTTCTTTCAATGATTGATAAAATCAGAAATATTTTAATTTTTATAAAGACCAAGCATAAAATTTATGAATGAAAATGATTTGCAATTTTTCTTTAAAATGTGCAAAGTAAAAAAAGAATTTTTTTTTGTCAATATTGACAATAATAATAAAGTAATAACATATTTAGCAACATCTCATTACACATAATACATCTGTGATACCTTTTAAAATACACAATTACATTTTCACAATTTTTACTATACCATTTTTTTTTGGTTCTATAAATTTATTTTATAAGAAAAATACCAAGTTCTTTCATCTAATTTGATCTCATCTCATAATGAGTTTTAGTACATTGACAGAAAACTTTGTTTCTTGACTTAAAGGGTTTTTTTGCACTTTGAAAGTCCAGCGGTTTTGCTTTAGGGAAACACTAAAATGTGCACACCTTCATATGTCTGCAAACACTTTGAAAAGTGGCTGCAGTGGACCTAACCACCTAGAATACCCTGAACTTCTTGTTTTTTGGTGGTGTTTTTTGAAAAAAAAACATTGATTGAGAAATATAAATAATTCCAATAATAGTCCTTAAATCATTTATTGACAGAAAAACTCCCAAAGCTATCAAAGCAAGAGGATCCCTTTCGTATTAGCATTAAAATAAATGTTTTTGTTGCTTAACCCTTCAATGTCTGAGATGTCACTGGCGACACCTAAATAACATAATAATGACATACAGTATCTCTTCAACAGTTTACATGAATCACCTGATTCTGACGTGGAGAACACGTAGTGTTTCATAACAGCGCAAAGCAGCTTTGCTCTGCGACAGAATCTGATTTGTTTCTGAATCTGATCAGATTTATGTCAAACACCTTCCAGCGCTGCATATCAGCACAAAGCTGCTTTTCCCTGCTTCGGAATCCACAGGAATGTCATTAATTGCGTAAACGATTGAAGAGCTACGGTAGTGAAAAGAATGTCAGCACTGGAGCTCAAGGTTTAATGGATGCAAGTTTGGTAACTTAGTCTAGCAAGAGGACCTAATAAATTACGTAAAAGAAAGAGTACGGGGTGACAAATATTACTATAGCCATTACTCTGCTTGGATTTTTGCTCTTTTTAAATGAATCAAAATCTTTATTTATATTATATTTTTCAAATGTAGTTGTTTATCACTTTTCCACACTTTTTACCATAAACTGTGCTGCTAATCTCCGTCATGACTGTGTACCAGTTTTCTTGATGCTCCAACATTAAAAAGCTTTCATAATCTGCAGCTAGAAAGCTTACATTTTCAGCTTCTTGCTTCTACTTCAGTTCTAACAAGAGCCTTGTCTCTGAAAAGTGTTGTTGGTGAGTCAGTGACAAAGACCTGCAGAGCATCAATTTTTCCAAGAGCTCCACCCTTTTTTGGTTTTTGGGAAGCCTTACTTTCAACACGCTGATTGGTTGGTCTCTGTGTGCCCTATCTCATGAGCCTTTCTGCATTCTTGCTGTTAACCCCCCCAAAATGACATGCTGTGGTGCCAAGTGTTGGTGATTCAGCTGACTCACAAGCATGTGGGCTGCCAGCTACTATCCTGCTCCCTCCAACGCACATGCTCAAACACAGATGTTCCAAACACAACCAATTAGAAAAAATAAATAAATAGCTCAAAGCCTTGAGACTATACTGCACTTTAATCATTTGAATTCATATGCAAAATACATTTGAGAATGTATTCAAACATTTAACATTTAACCCCTTTAGGTTTTATTACTTTTACTTTTCTGATTCTCTCATTTGCATGGAGGCACTAAAATAATAATTTCAGCACCAAACTGAGTCATTCTTCCAATTACAACTCAGATAAGTAAACACAGGGGCACGGAAACGTTGGCAGAGCGCTCCCCAGCAAGCAAACCACCTCCCCCTGTTACAGATCACACGCATGCAAAAACGCTCACCTTACATTTGCATTTGTCTCAGAGCAAAGAGTCTACCAACAAGAAACACAGTTTTTCTCCTCTTTCCTTCAACAATTACACCTGTTTTGTCAGACATTTGAGTGAAAGTGCATCACTAGTTTAAATACTTATAATTACTAATGTGAGATGTGTAATAAGCAGTTCTGTGAAGGAAGCTGGCAGAGCTAATGAATGGTGTGCATGCTGTGTTTAGTTGATACCCTGGTATCAAGTACGGATTGATCCATGGGATGTCTGTCGCTGGGCCTCATTAGTTCCAAGGGACAAGGTTGTCAACTTGACACCACACACACTCCCTGCATGTGACCCAACTTCCCGTGACTGGGTGTGTATAGGTGGGAATAAATGGTCATCAATGCACAGAAGCACATTCAGTCTGAAGTTGTTTATGCGTGTACTCAGATGGCTTTCATTTATTTTAGTGATAGTTTACCATTGGAAGTTTCATGAATCTGTGAAAAAAATATATGAAAAAAGGGGTTTTTCTCTATGTCTCATTCATGTTTTTGCTTTGACTGATCATCTCTGACGTCACCTTTAAAGACCCACTCCAAGGGAAATTGGGGGTTTTTTTGTGTCGATTTAAATGTTCTCGTGGCATTTTTCTCAAGATGGAGAACACGTAAAGTAAATTAAGCTTAAAATTACATTCCTGACTATTTCTTTATTCAAGTCCTTGTGAATTAGAAGCAGACAAAAAAATGCAGTTGGAGAAAAGTTGTATTTGTGACGTAGGTGCTACAATGGAGTAGGAGCCACAAGCTCTCTGCTCTGCTCCATTCTCATGCATCCACTTATAGACGGGTAGATCCATGAATGCTTTTAAAATAGATCAAAAGATGATCGGCGTGGGACTTTACGAGTCTAGAAGCTGAAAGTGAAGCCTAAAATGTAGTGACCATATGAACTGCACTCAACAACCTTTCCAAAATTAGGACATAACATAGATGTCAAAAAACATCTAGCTAATAGACATCAAAAAGGTTTTAAAAAAAGAAGTTGTTTTATTTTTGGTGTAAATTTGGTGTAAATCCATTTTCCAAACCTGCCTAACCCTTTAACACCAAAGCTTTAGCGCCAATGTTTACATTCCTTTGACTTCAGTAATTATTCAAACATTTACAAAATTGATGTAATTCCAGCAAAAAAGAGAAAAGTGACTTTTCATATTAGCTTTGCATCAATAAGTGACTCTTTATGTTAGTTATGTGTTAATTTAAAGAGCATTAAGTGTTGCCAATGACATCTCTTTAACACCAGAGATTGTTCCCGGGGACGAGAAATAACACAAGCTCTTTAATTATTGTAACTCATTTGGAAAAACTCACACTTTTTAGGCTTTCAGATTACTTTGGTGTTATGTTAATTTTGCAAATGGTCAAAGAGTTATGGTAATTCAAAGAGTGTCGCCACCAGGGTTACAGCTTTGGTGTTATAGGGTTACTCGTTTTTGGGGTCAAGGGGTTGCTGGAGCCTATCCCAGCTACTGTTGGGCAAATACAGGGTGCACCCTGGACTGTTTGTCAATTCATCCCAGAAGGCAAATAGGACTTTTTTTTAACCTAAAATTTAGTCCCCAGTGGACACTTGAGGAACTGATTTGATTTGCTTCAAATTCAGGGTTGGAAAGAGGTTGCTAATTCATAAACAATTGTTATGTGATATTTTTTTTAACTCACATTCTTTTGTTGCCCCACTAAAAACTTTGGGGGATCAGCACATCAAGAAGATTAAAGCAAACCACAAATAAAACTTTCCATTAGACACTCCATCCCAAACTCCACTGACTGTGGCCTGCCGAAACCTCTGTTTCCCTCCTAGTGCACAAACACACACCCGTCCCACCTCACCTCCACACTGACCCAAATACCCACTCCATCAGGCTATAATCAGAGTTGCAGAGGTAAGCAGAGTGAAAGCACAGGAAAGACGGTGGGGGCCAATGTTTGACCCCCCATTCAGTGCAGTCAGAGTGCCGGACCGGGCCCCGAAAGCTCAGATTACACCCCACATAATGAGAGGCCTGGGTCAGCAGGCTGTGTCTCTCTGTGTCTCTGTCTGTCACATAGAAACACAGGCAAACCCACGGTGGTATCATTGTTGAACTCCTGCGCTGTTCCGCTCCCCTCTCTGGCTTCTGCACCCACAACTGAAAGCAAAGCCACTTTTTACGAGCCTGTATGGTCAAAAGAGACACACACATGCTTGATAGTTGGTTCAAAAATGTCATTTAGACCAACAGATAATGGAGACATTGAAAATTGCTACAATGAATACAACAAACCAATACATTTTTGGATTTTTAAGCTAAAACGATGACATCAAAAATATCTACTTTAGCAGCTGCTAGTTGCATGGCTCTTGTAAAAACTGAGATTTTTCATTTTGTGTTGCTTTTGTTTTGAGAAAAATGTGAACTTCTCAAAATGAAGAAAAAAAAAGAGATGGTCAACTTTAAAATTAAATGAATAGAAACAGTTTTAACACAATTTCTCATTTGAGTTAGATTTCAGTTTTCTGTCAAGACGAGCTCTGCAGCTTGTCATAGAATTTGTCAAAGAAAAGCGATTTATTGCTATACAGTGAACAGTTTGTCCTCTCTCAGCTGTGGTGGTAAACCATACTGAAGCAGAGCTTTTTCTGGAAGCTCTGTGTGTGTGGAGAGCTGAGGACAAAGCCTGGCTCCTTCGCAAACACATCCATTCACAGCACCACATGTGGGTCCACATTGTGTTGATTCCTCCATGCTTTCAGAGCACCGAGGCCATCCCCTTTGTGAAATGCTGCGTCCAAAGTGCAGCAAAGCTGAGCAGGCTTTCATGTTTTTCGACTATTTCTGTACACTAAAAGGGGCTTGCTATTATGTGTGCTTGTAAATAAAGTATTATTGCATCATAGTGGATGTTTTGATTTGAGCACATCCTGAAGTATCCCTCTCAGGAGTCTGTGTGCATGCAAGGAATAAAAGGAAGAAGTGAGGTCACAGACTTTTGGCACAAAGGCTCACAACCCAAGGTCTAACTGGAGTACAAGCAGCCTTTGTCCAAACCCTGTGTGGAGTGCTCTGTGCTGCATTACAATGAATCCAAGAGGGAGTGGGAATGTGGAGGAGGAAGAGGAGCAAGGGACGCTAGCGGTCCCGACTGATTAGCGGGAAGGAGTTTCAACTCCGTCCTCTGTAGCTGAAAACAAGCAAACAAGCCTATGACACCTAACCTACCCATTGTGTCCTCAACTTCAGGAACTCTTTTTTTTTTTGGCTCTTCCCTGTGCAATTTTCCTCTTATCTTTCATTTATCCTTCACAAGCCCGTATGAACGGAAAATACGAAGGTTCCAGAATTAATGCGGAGCAGGAGGCCAGGCTGTCATCTGCGAAATGCACACAGATGTTTTGCACACATGTTGTGATATGAGATAATTCATGAGCGATCAGTTCAAAAAAATTTGATTTCCATTCTAAAGATTGACCAGAAAGCAGATCTACCTGCAGATGCGTCAAGAAAGGGTTAGAAAACTAAATAATGATGATAAAAACATAAACATTTACTGAGCACACCTTAAAAAATACAACCTTCAGTTGTCAAGAAAGACATTTACGCTGGAGAATTCTTTGAGTTTTTGCTCAGTCATGTTAAGGAAAAAAGGGACGAGCTCAATAAAAGATTTAACAAAATAAAACAAAAAACAGCTAAATCAGAGACAACAGTTCTGTCAGAAACTTGTTATTTTTTTTGCAGATTTAATTTACGAGCTACCCTAGCTCTGTTTAGGATTAAAGGACATTAGTGCATTTGAATGCTCTTTAAAGCATTTGTGTTTGATCACTGCTGCGAGGAAACCTTTTGCAGAAAACACATGCCATCTGCTGCCTCAAACTGAGCTGTTACTCATATGAACAGCCAAAAGTAGAGGAGATTAGTCTAGGCACCAGTAAAAGCTTGATTTTTATATTTTTTAGCTTTTATAGTCACTTTTGGTCTTCGAAATGCTCACCAAGGTTCACAAATGTCATTTTTTTATGTTCTATTTACTGTAACTGCAGGTGGAAACTAATACACAGAGGGTTTCAGCTTTTTGCTCGATGTTTCCTAATGTGTTTGCTATGAAGCTTGCCCGGTAAAGGAAAAAAAAACTCAGCCTTTTGTATGAGTGAATTAGAACCATTAAAGGGAAAAATGAAAGTGGAAGACATCACTTCAAAGGATCCACAGAAACAGCTTTTAAAGTTGAGGCTTTACATGCACTGCATGGTTTTAGATCCTGAATGAGTTTCTCGGTTAAAATTGGATGAATGAAAATGTACAACTTTAATATATATTTTGCTTTTTATGATTAAAAAAGTAAAGATTTGAAAGGATTTCAGGACGATAGCTTTTAAAATGACCTGCAGGATCCTGCAGCTGCAGCGTTAGCTGATGACGGATGAGAAAAAAGCTGCTGTGATGTGTTTAGTTTGGTGCGATGAATGCAAACATCCAGGTGTTATCCACTTTGAGGTTAATAAGTACCAGTCAGCTCCACCCAACACCTTAAAGCCTTTTCTGTTTGTCTTTCGTATAATTTTTTTTTGGTTTCTATTTTCCATTCTTGCTCCCTGTCTCTGTTTCACCTCACAGAAACACTGCCGACTGGCCTCATACCCCTCTATCAGTATCCCAAGCAGCTGAGAGGTCAAATGTCAAGCGTCATGTGATCCGGATTTTTGATTTACACTAAAATGCTTCCTAAGCTGTTCAGGACCCAAACCGTGGGGTCATGGGATGTGCCAAACACGTTAACACAATGCACTCACACAGAGACACCCTAGCCTTGATTAGAAGTGAGCTGCACGTGAGGATTTCAGCTGGCACTAAGCGCATTTGCCCACAAGCATACGTAAGTGTTCTCATTAACGTGTACAGGCCGGAAAGATTCGTGTGGAAAAAGTCAATTTATTTTGCTCTTCACATGTTGATCACTAATCACCCCCTCTCTACACAAACTGGAAAAGGGTAATAATTCAACCCTGCAACCCATTTTCCGTTCCACGACGACAGCTTTTGTCTCCAAACAAGAGCTCTACTTCCTTACTCTGACAAATGTTTTTTAGCTCGTGTTCCAGCAGCAACAGAAGGAGGCGGGACCCTGGCTTTCCTGAGATTCAAACGCAGTGGGAAACTTTGGATGGCAAATGCTAAAAGCGCTAATTAATATTCATCCTCTCTTAGGGTAGAGAGGCTTAGACCATGGGGAAAGGAAGCTGACGGCAGTCCAAAAATAGTCCAGCGACACTTCTATGTTCCTCCGTCTCTAAAAAGCTTAGGCACTACCTTTAAAGGAGTGAACACTTATGTAATCCGTCTCTGGAAATAGGGTCAGACTCCTTAGCCTTTAAATAATCAAAGTGCACAGCACTAATTGCACAATGTCACGCTTTAAATTAAAGCTGACTCTAAAATAAAGTTCAAAATGCAAACCAGTGTCATGACAACATGTAAATCCACCTTTGAAAAAAAAGTTAAAGAACAAAAGGTCGTGTTGAGAAGGTCATTTTTGAAAAAAAGTGTTCCAAGTTGCATTTACAGTTGTTACTGCTTCACCTCATTCAACAACAACAACAAAAATGACTGAAGAAAATGTGAATGTCAGGAGTTTTTTTGTGATTTTACAAGCAGAGCAAACAAAACCATAAAAAAATTCATAAATAAAAACAGTTCAAATTGATCAAATTCATGCAGGATAAGAAAAAAAACTCTGAGAACATTGAGATGAACAAAAAACACCTAAAATAATTTTTGTTGGCACTTATGGCATGAAGAAGAGTTGGTGTGAACAAAAAAACACACACGAAAATATGCAAAAAAACCCAAAGGGGTTTCTGAAAAATGACTATGCTTAAAAAGCAACAGATCACATCTGATTATTTTTTTTTGCTGGGTAAAGTTTTTTTCTGTCCTAAAGCTGTCCAAATCTTTTTGATTTAATTTTTTATTCACAAAGGAGAAAAGTTGTTGTCTTTAATTTCTGCCTCTTCACCAGAAGCAAACAAAGTGGCTCCAGGATTAATTGAGAGAGGATCTTTGTACACTCAGGGTGCTCCCTTTAAAGGCTGATGACTTTCTGAGGAAACTATTTCACATGCACATTTAAACCCATGCCACTCCGTGTCAAGCCAGGGTCTCAGTGAGAGTCTAATTATGTAAGGGCCAACTCTGGTCACATGTTACAAACGCTAAAACGGTATAAGCACGGACAGCTTCCAGACTGCAGAGCAGAAACAGGTTTTTGTAAATGGAAAAAAAAATGTTTTTCCACATTAACAATATATTTGTTCTTAATTTGATATCAAAAGCTGCTAAATATTGCTTCAAATCCATCTTTAAGTCTGATCTCACATGAATTTATATTACTTGTCTCAATAATCGTTACTTTTCTTTGGTCAGTTTTCCATTAAATACAATACTATTACATTATGAATACATATTTTCTCAAATCTGCTCCTAAAAGGTTACATTTAGTCTTTTTGCACATTTATATACGTATATTTTGTGGTCAATTTCTGCAGGATTGACGCTATGGATACATCGGTGTAGTCAAATGGATATGTATGCACTTTTTTGCCTTTATCTAAAGTTCAGCTGCCTCAAAACAGTTGTGTTTGGAGTAACACAACAGACCCTGCACACCCCACTTTTATGAGAGGTGGTGGTCGAGCACTCCCCCTAGTGTCTGCAGAGTTCATGCAGACACTCGGCTGGGACGTGCATGCACGGGTCCCTCTGGTACCACAGCAACAGGGGCTGTGAAGCCACTGCAGCAGCAAGTGGAGGATTATTTACAGACTCTAAAGTTATTCTGCAGATGAGCTCAGAAAATGGAACAAAAACACTGTGCTCTTAGTGTAGAAGGTCTTTATGACGTGACAGCAGTTTGTTCCCTTTCTTTTTTTAGTCAATTAATTTCAAATTAACCAAATCCATGCATTAAAATAAGCTTTTTTTCTACTTTTTAAATTTGATGTGTGAAAACTGAACACATTTGTCAGGTTGTCTCACAATTTAAGTGATCCCTTCTAATGTAAAATTGTTCTGATTTCATTTCTTTTTATGTAACAGTGTTAAATATGTCTGTTTTTTCTGTAGTGAAATGGTCTTTAATGACAAATGTTGAACAGCAGAATAGTTGTCTGCAGAGGCTTCCTCCATCTCTCCTCTCACATGGGATGAACCTCATCCACAGTCGATCTGATCAACGCCGCCATCCTGCTGGGTCACTCTGGGACAACAGTCCTTGTCCCAAAAAGAAACAATGTGAAATCCCCAAACAACTCTTTGTGATGCTAGCTCAGGATCAGAACATTTTGTCCCAAGCATCCCCCCTTATCTCAGCCCCCTCCTTCTTTCTCCTTTAAGCCCCTCCCACCCATCGCTCTGTTTCCTCTCTCAGTTTTTTCCTCTCGCTCTGCTGTCAAGATTTTTTTTTCCTCTGTTTTTCTTTGCTCTCTATCACTCATTTCTGACCGTATAGGAGACAAATATCTAATTTCCTTATTGTGGCTGGCACGTTCACGGACTGGCCTCTATGCTACTTAATCTCTGGATGTCCGTGCCAATCCAAATAACAGGAATGCATGTGTGTGCAACAGCAAGTGTGACGTGAATCAAAACCAGACTGGTGGTGTGACATGGAATTAAAGAGCCAGAGTCAGCAGCAGTGCCTTACAGCTCACCAAACTGAAAGCCTCACGTTTCAGGAGAAGACAGACAGGATATATAGATATATATTTGTATCTTTTGGGGTATTTTTTCCTATTGCATGTATGTATGCAAGCAAAAGGCACAGTCTCCCTGTCTGACTGAAAAGATCTGTCTGTCTGTCTGTCATCAATCCATCTTGGCTTAGTGAGACAGGAAATGAGTGTCCCAGTTTCTCCTCCACACTGAGCAGTTACTAAATTTAGGAAAATAAGCAGGAAATGGAGAAGTCCACCACAGCACTTTCTTCACACTCTCCCTGAGTTTTCCGCCTCTTCTTCCTCACCACCTTCCTTCTTGAAGCTGCTTCCTATAAATGCAGCAAATCAGAGAAGTCTGTTTAAAAACTTTGTCTCATTTTTATATTTCATGCGACTAATTTTGTTGCTTCGGATTCATACACTTAAAGACCCACGCCGATGAAACTCATGTTTTTAACGCATTCTTGTGGTATTTTTCTCATGATGGAGGACATATATAAAGAAAATTAAGATGAAATGTTCATTTTTGAGGATTTCTCGGCTCTGCTCCATTCCGATGCATCCACTTGCAGACACAAAGATCCATGTGCGTCTTTGTTTTCCTTGTCTGAGCTGGTATCTGGATCAAAACTTGGTACCTCCGATAATGCTCGCCACTTTTTGTTGATTGTTGGGGTGTGAGGAGCTGTAAGCTAGTGGGAAAGCATGTAAACATCGAGCTCAGTTATGAGTGACGGGAAGGGGGGCTCGGTTGCTTTGTGCCAACAGTCCCACCCCCAACTCAGACTACTAAGAAGAAACTACATTCTAGAAAAAGACACTGAACAGCAAAATCCTAATTAAAAGACCGACTTTACAACGGATCAAACATAATCCGAGTGGGTCTAAGTGAACACTAAATTAACAGCATGAGTGTAATCACTGAGCAAAAGCAGAAAGTTGCTCCATGCTATGCTAATCTTTAATAAATAAGGGACTGCAGGCACATTTTATCATTAAATGTGCTCAAAAACGTGCTTTTTTCTTAGAATAAAATCATTTTCTTTGATGGTAATGAAACTGCTTTTCTTTAAAAGCATGACATAAACTTTACCTGCAAAGAAAAAAAACTGTATCATTTCAACTACAAAGTAGGACATTTTCACAAGACTTCAGAGTTTTTTTTGGCATTTTTCGTCCATGAAAATTATGAAGCAAAGACTGTGCGAGAAGTGCTGCATGGCTTTGCTTAATTGAATCATTTCTACAGCATTTGGTTGCCCAACAATGCATGGCATGTTGCTGTTCTCAGGGAGAAGACTGTGACCTTGTGCCTTTTAGAAATCCAGATGGTGGCTTCACCACACTTCTGAGACGGCTCCTTCTGCTGCTCGTCTATAAAAAAGATCAGTTTTGCAGATCAATTTTTATCCTTTTTGTTTTGTTTTTTAAACATTAAAAAATATGCAAAAGCGAAATGCCGACCTGCAGTAACATCACCAGAAAACACAAGGTTTGTTGAATGGCTTGAGGTTTAAACAGAAAGATTGTAAGGGGTTTTTAGGCTAAAATTGCATTGAGCCAAAATGTAGTAAGACCAGCAGCTAACACAATGTAAATCTACTCTGAAAGAGCTGCTTTGTTTCCTATTTTTGTTTGCACAAAGAATTTTCCATCTAAGAGCTTCACAAAGACCAGCTGTCCTGTGAAAAGCTGCACGTCTGCAAATCTGTTTGTGTGTGTAATAGCTTTTTTATAACCATTGCATTAAGCACTATATATATTTTACCATCTGGCAAACTGCTTATAGATTCATTCATTGACTGGACCGCTCATGAAACCTTGCAGAGCTATGTTCTCCTGTTTTCAGAGGGAATGTGCTGCCACCTAGCGGACAAGCTTAGGTATTGCACAAAATGACGACATTACTTGCTATGGCTCTTGTCCTATTCTGATCATTTATTTCAAAGCCTGCCATTCTTATTGCAATTGTTCTTGCATTTTTCTAATAATATGTTATAGAAATTAGCGTATTTGCTCTAAAATAAAATATTATTAGCTGTAAATATACAAAGTGTAAAACCTCTCTAAATAGCACTATCTTTGTCAGTGAGCTCATCCTGTTCCCTTTATTTCTGCTTATTATTATCCCAGTCTGTCTGCTGGAGGTCTCCAAGTGAAGTTGATGCTGACATGAGCAGCAGATGGTGATGTGTAAGAACATCAGTGAGGGTGTGTGGCCCTCAGTCTGAAGTCCAGCCAGTCACTTAACACTTGTCAACAGTTTCTAATGAAAGTGACCTTTTCCTTTGCGGCCTCTTTTTCATTAGGAGGGTCAGAGGTCGCAGCTGAAGGCTGGTTGTCTGTCAGTCCACGAGGGCAAACGGTTCAAGAAGGAGAGTCTGAGGAAGGGATGTGAGGACAAAGAGGGGAAAGGGGGAAAACATTTGATGGATCCAAACTTTATTTTTTTTTTGAGTGTATGCTCAGCTGGATCTTAAGACAAATGATTAAAACGCAGCTTTAGCTTCAACCCAATTTGATTAATGTGAAGGTTGGATTAGATTCAAGACTTCAAAGTGGTCCACACCAATAATATGATGATTAAAACTTTAAGCTCTCTGCTGGCGTGCTCATTTAATGGGCTGCCACCCTCTTGTTCCTGTTTAACTTTTTACTTCCCTTCCTTTCAACTCTCTGTTTTCTATTATGTCTGCTAACACAGATGTGGCCGACAGAGCGAGTCAAAGACAGAGGATCAGCCAGCATCCCTCTCCTCTCCTCCTCCTCCTCCTCTTCCCCTTCACCCCGGCCTCTCGCAGATGAAAGGGCCCGCGCAAGGCCAGTGGACGGCCGGTGGGGTGTGTGCTATGTGAGGGCCCCAGACCCAGACACAACACAACCCACAGCTCTGCAGGCCACCACAGCTGGGCTGGAATGTGACCTGCTTCAGAATGCAATGCCAGACAAGGCCCTGTGTGTGTGTGTGTGTGTGAAGTCCAAAACGAGGGCGATGCCAACGAGAAAACAAGCGGACCGATCGGAGCTTTTTGACAAATTGCAGAAAAGCCTTGGGGCTATTTCCTCCATCCTCGCCGAACGCGTTCAAACGGACGAGCGTGGAACATTTCTGATCGTCTTTATTCATCAAATTATATGTCAGGCAAAAAGAAAAGGCATAAAAAAATGTGTCGATTTAACTACCTTTATCCTAGAAATGAGAATGATAAATCAAGTCAAAATAAATATGAACCAGTCAACATAGCATATTTAGTCCTGTAAATGAAAACAGATCCCACAAAAAGTAGAACCGAGGAGCTTATTTGATTCTGGCAGAAAAACTGAGGCTTTGTATGGTGTTACTGTGAGCGCAGCTGCTCAGGACAACAGATGCATGAGAGTAAACGTTCTAACACTACTAAAATATACATCTAAGTTATTATAAACATCTATAACATATAAGGGGGTAAATAGGTTTGGAGAAAATGTTCTTCTGAGACATGTTTCTCACAGGTGAGGTCACAGGAGCTTACAAATTCGGCATCGGCGCTGACTACTGGACTGAGGAGAAATCTTTAAGGAAGTCGCAGGTTTTCTTCTGGATCACCTCTCGCAGCTTCCTGATCCTGCGAGTACTGGAAGAACCCACGAAGCTGTCAGGCTGCAGGACGGCCATTCCGTTGTGCACATCCCCCATGATGATCAGCTGCCCGTCTGTTACCGTGACGTTGGGACAGGGGCAGTTCCAGTCCATGTTCAGGAGAGTCACCTCCAGCGGCTCCTTGCCGAAGAACCTGAGTCCCATCTTCTCGTCCTTTAAGATTTCCTCCACAGTCACCAGAGCGTGGCCGGATTCCTGCTCCTCCGTCAGCTCCGTCACGCGCCCCAGGATGACAAAGTCGCTCTTGCAGAAGCTGGTGACCATCTTGCCTCGAGGTTTGCACGTCTTGCAGTTGTGGTTCTTCGGGAACGGGCACATCTGTTCGCAGGCCTCTTTGGACTCAAAGTTGTTCTCATTGCCGCCGCAGCCTCCGTATATGAAGGACTGGCATTTCTTCAGAGTGCTGCTGTATGCCCAGCGGGGCTCGTAGGCCTTGCAAGGCCCCTGAAGGCTGGAGAGGCTGCAGGGAGCTGCCAGGTCTCCACCACACGCCAGCATGCAGGCTTCGTACGTGTCGAAATGGTTTTGGTTTTTGTTGCACTGGCTGTAGGTGAAAGTGAAGCAGTTGTTCCTCTTGGGTTCGTAGTACCAGCTGATGCACTCCTCTCCGCAGTCGTCCATGTCTGGACTCTTCAGGCACTCTGCAGCTGGAAAAGGCAGGCTGGTGTTAGTCCCCTCCGCATGTTTGCCCTTCGAGTCTCTTTTAAGCACCATCAGAGGAAAGTGCGACGACATGCTGCCGCCAAGGTTTTTGGCTGTGCAGGTATAGATCCCAGCGTCCTGAGTTTGGGCATTGTATATAACCAGCTGGCCGATGTTGGTGACCACGACATTCCCCTGGACGTGATTGGGCTTCATTATGATGTTATCTTTGCCTTTCAGCTGCTTTTCCCAGGTGATTTCCGGTTGGGGCTTTCCAGACACCTCACACAGGAAGCTCGCCGTCTCACCTACGAAAACCGTCTGTCTGGTGGGCCCGTTGTGTATGGCAGGGAGCTGGATGTCAGTTGGTAGAGTGGTCTGGAGGGCAGTCGTGGGTCGTAAAGTGGTCTCCGACGGCATTGGACTGGTGCGCGGCCAAGTCAGGTGATACCTGTACCAGTGCCAAATAGGATCCAGTTAATGTCAAGCTTTTGACTTGATCAAAAAATGGTGACACTTCACTGTAAGCTACGTTCACACCGCCCTCTGCAACATGCGTTCAAGCAACCAAATCAAATTATAAGTACATGCGCGATTTGAGCTTACACGTGCATTACAAAATAAACCAGGTCAAACTTTGACCAGTCAGAGAACTCGAATTTGGGAGTGACGTATGGATGGCGTCCCTTTTCCTCCAGGGAACCGCTTGAAAATGAATCATGGAAGAGAAATAAATAATAGTGGTTGTGGGTTGGAATTCTATGACACCAAGTGTTTCATATATCTGTGAAAGAAAAAGCCTGAAGCAAGAGAGTGAGATTTGAACAGCTTCTACATGTCACAGCGAGCCTCTTCCAACAGTGGGTGGTGGACATGCGCTTGTAAATAGTAGCAGAAGAAGCCCCTCCCTGCTTGTCCAGTGTGAACACCACGGGCTTAACGTGTGTTCAGGAACGTGCGTCACATATACGGTGTGTACGTAGCTGTAGAGTTAAAGCAAGAAAACTTTACCTCTTCAAAAACAAAAAAAAAAAAGAAAAATGTCTAAAATACTTAACATGTTACCTGCAGGTGACCTCAGAGATTGAGATACCCTTGGAACAGGCCTCTGCGTCCATGTAGCATTTGTTATAATAAGTCATGCCATCTGAGGCACAGGTGAAGTGGGGTTCCCGCTCGCAGCGGTCTCGGCACTTACAAACAGGCTGCCCATCCCAGATGTCACACTCCGAGCCTTGCTGGCTGCACATGAACTTGTCGCAGGTAGCACCTTTTGGCATTCCAATGGGGCCCTTGTTGCCCTTGATATCTATGTAGCGAGCAGCCACGCAGCTTTTGTTACCACACACATTAGGGCAGCACTTCTCAAACGTCTCACAGTCCTAAAGTTGGGGGAAAAAAAGGTTGAAAATCAACTTGGAATTTGTCATTTTCAAGCAAAAAAATCCAATTGAATGTTGTTGGGTTTTTTTTTTTTTGCTCCAAAATGACATTTAATGATGTTGTTTTTGCAAAACTAACAATTCATTCAAACTAAAATATTAACTTGAGGGAGGTTTTGAAGGATTTACACTTTAAGAAAATAAAAGCTCTTTAAAAATGCGTCCAAAGAATATTTTCTTCATTTCAAGCTGCCATAAAAATATAAATATATATTTAAGTTTAAATAAGGAGCACACATAGTACATTTATTTTTGCTTTTTTGAGGGGGTCATTTTTATAGCTTACATAGAATATAATATGTCTGATGATTTAGCAGACCAAAAAATATACACATTGTTTTTGAAGTTCGTCATTTGTTTGCTATTACATATTTCCTCCTTCTACCAAGACTTTCCAGATCCACACTACAGTCTGCAGACGTCCGCGTGCGTTGGGCGCAGCCCCCGACAGGTTGACTCACCTGGTCAGCCTCGCACTCGCGCATGCAGGTGCTCATGGCGTCCACCCACAGGTTTGGGTTCAGGTCATTAGGGCACATCCCTGCATGAGAGTACACCACCTTTGCCACCGACATCATGGGTAAGGCTCTCACGCGGCTGCTGCTCGTGCACAGGAGTACAGTGTAACACTGTCCAACAAGGAACCAGATCCACCGGGGGAACAGCATCCACCACATTTCGGCAAAGACCCGAAATCCCCCCCCCCTCCCAAAATAATAATAATAATAATATCGAGAGGGTTTGACACGATTTTAAATGTCACAGAACAAATCCTTCCGCTCAGGATGCGCAAGTTGGATCAGAAGAAAAAGCGCGAGTGTGCGTTCTGTGGAGCTCTCCAGGTTAAGAAAGAGTTTGGCGCTGCGGAGCGCAAACCCCCTCCAGGTCTGGCTACGTGAATTACAGTGACCTGTCTCTTCGGGCAGCGAATCCCAGCTGAGTTACAGTCATGATCAACTTAATTAAAAAAAAAAAAAAAAAAGTTAGAGAGAGGGAGGGAGGGAGGTTTGCAGCAGTTTCAGAAAAGACTGAAAGACACCTGTGCGCTCAGCTGCCTTAACCCTTAACGCGCAAAATACGCGCACGAGATCTGGAATAGTGATTGTAGAGTCAATAAAAGTGATTATTTCAACTCTAACCAGACCTAAACATATTTATCAATCACCAGAAATGAGAAAAATAAAACAAAAAAGTTGTTGGTCAGGTGTTTTTTTAAATATTGGATTCACGCTTTCCTTGCAAATGAAGGATTATATGCAATTTTGTCAAACTTTATGTTGTACATTTGAAATGTCTGTTTGAAAAATGTATTTTATTTTGAAAAAGAAGTGGATTCTCACTAGGGTTATTCTTAAAACGTCCAGCAGGTGGCGCCCAAATCCAACTAATTCTGTGGTGGGTTGATTTTTGCAATAAAATAAAAATCAGATTTATGGGTTTTAAATATGTGGCTTTTTAGGAAAACCAATGTAAAATAATCTAAGTGAACAACAACATGGTAAAAAAATCGAATAAAATGCCATATTTTGTTCATATTTTATCAAAAGACACAATTATTTAGTGTCAAAACACTTTGTTCTGCACTTAAATGTTCAATTCAGGCTTTTATTTGTTGTTAGAAAATGATAGTCAGGTTGTAGGCCAGCTCTGCCGCAATATTGATGTGCAAGATAATAAAGACAGCCTGAAATAATAATGAAAAAATTGTACATTCCAACTTAAGGCTATTCCAGGAAGTGCTGCAGAGAAAACATTAATATGGTGATGTTGGCTTAGTTACAAATATAAGGACGAAATGTGATTTCTTCATGAAATATCTACATTTTTAGCAAGTATTGCATAGTAATAAAGGATATGTAAAGTTTTGTTTTTCATGCTGTTACTGTATGTGTCTCATGAAGTGATGAGTGCCGTTATGAAGCCAGCTTTCCAAGCAGAGTCCCTGCAGAGTCTAATGAGGCCCAGAGCTCTTCAGGCCAAACCCTGCAGCCCCAGTCTGGCCTGCTGTCAGTGAGGCCTCCCACTAACATTCACATAGGCAGTCCCAAATAACACAAAGAAGCCTACATCCAGGATAAATTATCATCATTTAATGATAGCAATGTAGTACAGGTGGTGGTTTGTGCACAAGTTCAAATGAATTTGTCCAAAATGAATCAAACTATGTTTGCACTGTCTGCTCACCCCCTCCTCTTTCAGCCCTCCCTAACCTTCACCCTCAAGACCCTGCATTCCCAGCATAGTCGGCACTGGGGCTGCAGGGTGTCACATATTGGATAAAGCCACACAGAGGACCTCACGCGGAGCGCTTTAACCGCTCCATGAGGCTCCGGCATTTGTGTTGTCTGCAAGAAAACCACCTTGACTTTGACCTTCTCTCTACAACATGTTTGTTGGCCTCTGCAAGTTGTGATCATCCCGTCTGAAGCAGGTTTAAGCTCATAAATGGGATGTCTGAGGTTAAAACCACTTTTTAACCTTTATTTAAAAAAGATTGTTTCACAAAAATGTTTGTTTTTCTTTAGCATATGCACTGAAGTCAGATTTTTAATCAATGCTTGTGCTGCCTCTCAACATTTCCTTTGGACTCATTTCAAAGACATTCGTGAAAACATATTTTAATAGGAGTTTAATGGAAGTATGGAACATCCCAGTCCTGATTCTAATATGTTAATGTTCACGAAACTTGAAGAGAAACTTTCATACTCAAAGCATTAAAAAGTAAATCTGTTAACATGTTCTTGTGGCATTTTTCCCATAATAGAGGACATATAAAAAGAAAATTAAGCTTAAAATATGTTTCTTATTCAAATCATTGCAAATCAGGAGCAGACAAAAAAATATAGTTGGAAAAAGATTGCAAAATACGCTGCACCGCTCCATTCCGACGACTAGATCCGTGTACATCTTTCTTTTCCTAGTCCGAGCTAAAATCTGGCTCAAAACTGTACAGCTGGATGGCTCCGATATTGCCCGCCATTTTTGCTGCACTGCTAATGTTAGGTTGGTGTTGTAAGTGGCTGTAAGAGACAGCGTGTAAACAGATGGATGACGGGGAGTGGGGGCGGGCTTACTCTGCACCAACAGTCCCGCACACATCTCAGGTGAATTTCTAATTAACTTTAATGCTGATCTGCAGAAATTACGTTCAGTTTAAGGATGCAGGTTTTTATTTTATTTTGGCTAAAATCAACAATCATAATTAAAAGACCACTGGGAAATGTTCAACAATCGATCAAAATGATGGTCGGAGTGGGACCAGCTGGTTTCTAGCCTTCTGCTCTGAAATCAACTCAAACTTTTCTGCGTTAATCAAATGAGACATGGATTCACCCAGACTATAGGCCAGCTAACAAACAAGCGAAAAACGTTACAAAAGGATTTCCTTGATCAGAGAAGGAGCTTTAGGTGTAGCAAACGTGGTGTCATTTTAAATTTGAGTTCCACAAATTCATCGCACTGCGCTTTTAGCTACCAATTGGCATAATAAATGACATCTGAATTTATGCAAACACGGCCCGGTTCTTCAGAAGCTTCAGGGCTGAATCTGCATTTAGAGGATAATGTCAGCCAACGGCAGTAGTAATTATAATAAATGATTGGATTTTTCTGCGCTTTACAATGTGTTTCCGTTATTCATTCACTCCTCGTTCATACTTGGCGTTGGTCAGCTACGGATGTAGCCACAGCAGTCCTGGGGCAGACTGAAGGTACGTACCTACGGCCCCTCTGACCATAACCGGGGTATTCACACACCAATGAAGCTACACCGAAGGCAGAACGGGTGAAGTGTCTTGCCCAAAGACAGTGGACAAAGAGGAGCGGGGTTCGAACCGTCGACCTGCACAACCACCTGAGGCTGGCTCCTCTGAGGTCTGAAAGGCATTTTAGATTGAAGTCTTTTTTTCTGAAACTTGAGCCTCTGACCCAAAACTATGATTGCGTTTGAACCGTTCATATAAACTGTTTCCTCCACAGGAAGCTCCTACGATGGTTCCTCACCTTCAGCTTAGATGGACAACAGATGTGTCCAAATTAGACCAGCGGACGCACATCAGTGTCCAGAAAATACACGGTTTTCCTGGTTTCCTCTTTGCTTTCTTAAACAAAAACACTCCAACAGCATTCTGCGCATATGATGCAATGTTTGTATCGTCCAGATTGTAGCATCTCAACATCTGGTTAGCACATAAACACTTTTGTATTCACATAACCGAGGAGTTTGGAAGATTTTGCCAAAACAAGAGAGCCCACATTACTGCAGCTTAGACACTGTTTGTCTTCTTTACATAAGATGGAGAACAAAACAAATTCTCATGTTAAAGTTCATAACAGAATGTACAACAGTGGTTTGTTGTGCAACAGCAGGTCATGGGTCAGCGAAGAGGCTGGAGTCCAAGCTGCAGCTGGAGGCAGCAAGAGCAGAGATGTCTGCTCAATCTTTTGGCACATCAGCTGATGTTGGAGGTTTCGACTTGCCAGACACACAGGTGTGTGCTTCCTTGGCCTATAGGTTAGAGAACTCTAGGCAAAATATATATACTTTTTACTTTATTAGAATAATTCTGAGCATTGAGAAGTCCAGATTCACAGTTGTAGTTTCTGTCATTCCCCCCATTTACAGATCAATCTGACTCAATTTTACTGGAACTTCATAAGGAAATGGTTCATGCAACAATTTAGGATCAAAAGCGGCTCAAACCACACAAGGATGACTACTCATTATTTGACATTTCTGAAAGGTTTGAAGCACCAAAAGCAAATATCAAAATTTGCATGTATTGATCTTGAATTACTGCGTTAATAGTTAAGTGAGGTATCCATATAAATAGGCTTTAACAAATAATTTATATATTTGAGCTAAAAAAAGAAAGATTCACATAAGTCCAATGCCATATTTTCTTATATTAATTCTTAAAATTACTGTCTCAATGAGTAGACTTGAGCTCTTGGGCTCCCTCTTGTGGCAAAACCATGGAACTAATTTTAGTTCAGTAGAAAGATGCAGATAATCTGACGTCATTTCCCTTTACAGAGCCTTTAGATATTTATTATGCTCCAATTTGTTAACATTGGTAGATGTTAGGATGTTAAGATAGTACAACTAAAGAAAAAATGTTTAAAAAAAATGATGTACTGTACTTTATCAAATAACAGATAAAAAGGTCCTCGTGACCAAAACAACTTCAAGTGTTTTTTTAGTTTACAGGACCTGCTTCATATAAAAATATCAAACTCTGAATGCATAGGTTAATTTCAACTCCAAGTTGCAATTTCTGCAGTAATTAGCAACCCACAAATCTCTTTACAGAAACACGAAATTTCCACCAAAAAAAAACAAAAAACTAATAAATTACAAACATGCAACTGTTGTCGCCTGCCAGGCACGAAACAGTACAAGTTTTATTTCTTTAACTCCACATCCTCCAAATTTCTTGAGGGAATTCCTGACCTACAAATGCAGCACAGCTTCCAAATGTTTCATATGGTTGGAAAGAGTGAAAATAAGCACTCTGTAGTCCTGATATGCTGGAAAACAAACGTCTTCCATGGCATTGCACTTCAATGATAAGATTTCTAAACTTTCCATCAGTGTTGTTGAGCTCCTACACTAGAAAGAACTTTGATGTGAAAATAATGAGCCTAACAGGTTAAAAATACTCAAAAAGACTAACATGTACAAGTACGAATACACATAAGACAGTAAAGACTTGTTAGATGCTGATTGTAGGGCATGTGCAACATCCTTTGTGATGAAGGGAGCCCCAGTTTTATTCATTTATGGAAGCAGCAGTACCATTCAGCTGGAAGTGGTGGTGCACAGTCACCACGTCGCTTTGCCGTTAGTGTTAAATCCCCAGCATCTGATTTCCTAATTTCCAAGAAAGCCAAGGTCCATAAAAGAAATTCAAAGATCGGAATTTCCACAATCGTTTGACGAACAGGGAAGCACACAAACAAATTGTGGGGTTGATTCTAGTTTTTGGGGAGAAATGTAAAAGCTTTTGCTCAACTCTGTGTTTTGGTTTCGATTCTAAGCAAACAAACTAAAGTTCAGTGTTTCACACAGAACTTGTGCTGCTATCTGATCATCAGGACACGCCTCTCAATTAAATAGCATGAATAAACTCTTAAATTTATATATGAATACTTCACAAATGATTTAACATAACACACTGCAAACTGACTTTATCATCAATCGTAATAAACAGATCTGCTTGGTATTATTAGTTTGTTTTTGTTTTTTTTATCTCTAAACAAAAGGATTCACTAAACAAATCTAAGACTCTTTCTTTTCCCCAGTATCATTTTAAACTAAAAGGAGGCCATTATTTATTCTCAGCTGTGCCCATCTATGTGGGGGTAACCTTTAAAGCATGTGATCAGCCAATAAAAGATCCCCAAAGCTCATCCCAGAGACAAATTCCACCTTAAGAGCAGATCTTCCCCACAAGAAAAGACACTAAAGGTTTCTGCCAAGAGCACATAGAAAAGTGTGTAGGTGGAATGAAGTTGTTGGATGTCACTGTGTGTGTTTGTAATAAAACCCAACTTAGTGTGCAGGTCCCTCCGCGCTGCAGCCAGTACTGCCAATCCTTCCCATCATCCCTTGCTTCTACATCTTCACAGTTCAAAAAGTCCATATAAGGCGATTGCAATAACTGAGTCCAGCCTGTAAGGAAGACAAGCCAATATCCCCACACACACACTTCCATTGACCCACTAGATCCTTGGCACAAAGTGCAGTGGGAAAAGAGAGTGATAAAGAGAGAGGGGGCAAATACTTTCACACAGAATGGAGGGCGCCATGCATCAGTAGTTGCTTGGAGCTGGTTGGGTACATGAAAGCAGCAGGAGGGCCAGAGGAGGACAGGAAGAGGACAACAGCTACAGTGGAAAAACAGATCCAGATTGGTAAAGAAGCTCTAATCAGAGACTGACGCAGGCAGCAAGTTAAGGTTGCTTGTGGGTCGCTACAGAAGCCCATCAGAGGACCTCAGGACAGGGAGTTTGCAGCTTCAGTAGGTGAGCCGGGAGGCCTTCATGTTGTAGCAGGGTCTGTCTGTTAGACTCCCACCAGAAGGAAAAAGGGACAAACTCTCAGCTTTTTCCAGCACGATCTCCAGCTCCTGAAAGTCCTGAAGCCGAGCCACATCTTTGTCCTGGGAAGAAAACAGAAATTAAAAAATGATTTTACACGAGCAAATTCTAAAATGACTTTGAAATGTCAGTGTGTTCCATTAAATTCAAAATGTAACATTTTTCATCATCATCATAGTGTCTGCCCAGTTTCCATGTTTATTAAAAGGATCTCCTGCTTCCGGGCTGCACGGTGGCGCAGTGGTTAGCGCTCCTGCCTCACAGCAAGAAGGTTCCCGGTTCAAGTCCTGGCTGGGGGACCTTTCTGTGTGGAGTTTGCATGTTCTCCCCGTGCATGCGTGGGTTTTCTCCGGGGACTCCGGCTTCCTCCCACCGTCCAAAAACATGCTTCATAGGTTAATTGGTCATTCTAAATTGTCCCTAGGTGTGAATGTGAGTGTGCATGGGTGTGTGATTGTGGCCCCTGCGACAGACTGGCGACCAGTCCAGGGGTGTACCCTGCCTTCGCCCATGAGTAGCCGGGTTAGGCTCCGGCAACCCCGTGACCCCGAAAGGGATAAAGCGGATTGGAAAATGAATGAATGAATGAATCTCCTGCTTCCTGTGTTGATATTTGAAATTGACGATTGAAGAATTTTAACTACATTTCCCAGAAACGTGAAGACTATCTTGAAAATAGTAAATAAAAATATGACAACTGTTTTTTATTCCTTTACAAATAAGATTTTTGGAAATGTGATGTCATTTCAAATGATATATAATTATTAAAAAAACAAAATAATAATGTTTTCACTGATGCATTATCACATAAAAAAATACAATATCATATAAAAAATATATAATATCAAATAAATATAATTATCAAATAAAAACGGAACTGATTTGATTTCCTTTTTAAAGTTCAGGATTTAATTATACATTGACTTATTTATTTCTAGTCAAAATCAAGTTTACTTGTTATTAATTAAAAACATACTCACACATATTTAGCGTAGCTAGTTATATAAAGTGAATGAATATGGGACTTCCAACAATAAAATACTTGCAAATGTCTTACATTAAAAATGATCTGAAATATTTTTTTTGCCTAACAAAATACAAAAAAAATTTCATTGAATTATGATTTCTGGATTTGATGAATCAATATTTATTTGCTTTCATTTAAGCTCAATTTGGTTTTGATAAATAGATTTTTAGCCTCAGTTTTCATTCTCTTGGTTTAACTTAAAGACAGACTGGAAAGTCAGAGGAAAACTTCAGAAACGTCTTTACACAGACATTTTGGTCTGATTTAACAACACATTTTGTTTATAAAATGTTTGGCAGACGCACAAACTAATATCCCCTTTCTTTAAAACGTGAAAGCATTTTATTGTGGGCATGTGAAACTACAGAAGAAAGCCTATACTCCACCTTTCTCAACATGGTGTTGGGGAGCTTGCGGATCTTCTCCACGTGCTCAGCACTGATGTCTAACTCACGACAGCAGACTCTGAGAAGGGAGCGGTATGTGAGCTCCTGCCGGTCCAGCTCCACCTCTATAAAGTCGTTCTCTCTGGCGTTGGGGTTCTGGATCCGAACTTTCAGTACCAACTCTGCAGAACAGAAGGGAGAGTAATGCCTTTGAAAGTTCTGTTGAGGGAAAAGACGTCAGAGCTCCACGAAAGGGGCATCAATTCTTCTGCTGGTGTGTTTGATGTTACAAAGAATGCTGTGAAACTGACAGCTCTGATAACACGGCAAGCGCTGCTACACCCAATATGTTTTCTTGGTTTGAGAAAATGGATGGAACAAAAAAAAAAATATGGATGTTTTGGTTTTTTTCCAGAAAAGGACATAGCAACTCACCTTGTACGTTAACAGGGAAATTGCTGGTGAAGAAGAATGGCTGGAAGGCTGGAATCGGCCCGCTGGCCTGGTTGTAGCTCAGCTGCTGTGGGACAGACGATTGTCGGTTCATGCTCTGGTTAGCGCTGGCCACCTGGGCTTGGACCTGACTGCTGCTGCCGCTGCCTGCCAAACTGGGGCACGGCGAGGCCAGTGGAGAGGAACACATGGTTCCGTTGTGTGCGACCGCGTGGGGATAGTCAGCATGATTAACCAGGTGAGGCTCAACTGACAGGTCCATGGGCACTGTGCAGTTCACAACCGCGTGGCTGTGAGGCGAGGACGCAGTGGGGGACGTACCATTTTGCTCGTGCACTGGAATGAATTCACTAGCTTGACTGTGGTTGACGGCGTGTTTTCCAGGAGAGGAGCTTTCAGAGACCAGTATCTGTGACGTCTGCATCCCGTCTGTTGGAGAAGGAGAGGCGGAGTCGCTCTGAGCGTCTTCAACAGAATCACCGGAGCCGTTCTGAGCATTGTGCTGTCCATGGATAATCTCAGACTTGTTGTCCATCTTGGAATACATGAAGGGTGGATTGGACAGATAATTTGGGATGATTGCTAACTCAGGCTCCTTGAGTTCAGGCACGTCTTCCACCTCAACTGTGACAACATAGAAAACAAAGCCGTTTTATGTTTACAAAAATGTAACATTGTTTTGTGCAGTTGGAACAGCAGTTTTTCCATGTGTAAAAAGGTTTGTGGCTACAAAAAATAATGAATACATTGTAAATAAATAATCCATAATGACAGATGTAAATAGAAACTCAATCACAAAGACAATAAAACTACAAAAAGAAGAAAACAAATGAATGTTAAAAATGAAAATTGACTGGAAGAAAGCAACAAAAATAAAAACCTTCTGAATGAAGCAATACAACATTTTTTTTATGTGACTGGCTAGTCATAGCTGGTACACCGATTGTTTGGGGAAAACGGTGCTGATTGGTTGATCAGCAAAACTCATGTCAAAAGTATGAGGATGTAAGTTGAGTTTGGGGAACTTTGCACTGCACTCAAAAACAA
Source organism: Adrianichthys oophorus (assembly GCA_036245035.1). Lineage (NCBI taxonomy): Eukaryota > Metazoa > Chordata > Actinopteri > Beloniformes > Adrianichthyidae > Adrianichthys > Adrianichthys oophorus. The sequence goes on along the minus strand of BSAI01000125.1, from coordinate 9,626,534 downwards.
AACACTTGGACAAACATAGGACTCTTCTGAGCGCTTGAAAATATTTCTGTAGACAAAATGTTTTTCCAAGTGTGCAAGACATTCTTACATCTGAACATCTCTTTTTACAGATGCTCTTTTTTGCCACAAATCTTAATCATCTAAGACGGGTGTAATGATTAATCAATTATTCCAACTGGATTGATCAGTCTGAGGCTAGTTGTTATTTGATTCAAATTGATCAATACCATTTTAAATTGTTTCAAAAATAAGTTAATTTTAGGTCAGTGATTCGGATCATTAAAAGGAATCAATATTGACTATGAATCATATCAGCAACCAAAAATTATGATATAATAAATCGAATTGTTGGGAAAATAAATCGTTACACCCCTATTTCCTAATTATTTGTTTATAAATGTACAAAATAGTTGAGGACTTGCAAATCATTTTCCAAACAAACTTATTTTTTTCCTTACACATGCTAATATTATTTACATGGATATATATAATTTACTGCTGCACAATATTTTTGAGAAACATCAAACTCTATAGCTCAACTTGCATTAACAAAAGCAAAAAAAAGACAAATGTATTCAAATACAATGTTGTAACTGAAGACTCATCTGTAACAGAATGGATATCATATCCTGGAAAAAGAAAAAGACAAAAAAAAAAATTAGAAATTGAGATTTGAAGAACTTTACCGCCCAACAGTCGCTTGATCTCTGGTTTGGATGTTAGTTGAGAGGCCAACTCATCTTTAGCCGTGAGGACTTCTTTGTCTGCCCCACAACTGAGTAAATAGGACACTACATGCTTATGGTTCCTCTTGCAAGCCCAGTGCAGGCATGTCCTAATGGAAACAATTAAAAATAAAACATTTAGACATAAGATATGGCAAAAACATGGTTTCACCTAGAGAACCTCTCCAATGACAATCATGTTTTCAAAATGTTCTTGTAGAATGTATCTCATGATGGAGGAGATATTTAAAATAATGTAAGATTAAAACTGCAATTCTGTGTATTTTTTAATGCAAGCTGAGATGAATCAGGAGCAGTTTAAAAAAGATCTCTTTTGTGATGCAGCAAGTGAAATGGGCAGGCCGAAGTCTCCCTGCTCTGCTCCATTCTGACATTAAGACACTTGCAGACAAATACATCCATTGGTTTGAGACGGCTCAAAACTGTACGGCTGCGTAGCTCCGATACTGTCTGCACCGCTGTTAGTTTGGCGTTGCAAAGAGTTGTAAGCTAGAGGGAGAGAGTGTTAACAAAGGGATAATGGGATATCAGCGGAGGCAGTCCCACTCACAACTCATAGGCAAATTTCTGATGAATTACTGCTGCTATGTAGAAACCTTGTGGGAGAACCCTTGAGAACACCGATTATGATGACACAAGTTGTGGAAGTTACAGTCCTGCACAATCAGTAGCTGATAGTGAAAACAAAGTTTGATAAGCAGAGGAAAGAGTCTCGATGTTGGCTGATTAACAAGCTCTGCTTTGTGTAATAGGATAACAGTGACCAGTTTAATCCCCATGAAGGACACGTGATGAGAGCTGATCAAAACATCTAAAACACGTTAGGAAAACAACACTGGTCAGCGAAAGTTTTACAGATTCAACAGATTCGTAACACTTACCATCCATTGATTTCGTTTTGGGAATTAACGTTTACTCCACTCTCCACTAACGAGCGTACTTCGTCCAGATCCCCGATGGCAGATGCCTCTCTTAGCCTCTCTTGTAATTCTTTATCCAACGAAGTCGTGGACATTTTGCCACAAAACACTAGCGATGTTAGATCGTATGACGCAACACCGCCGCGCTGTTTACATCAATTGTCAAAACAAAATCTACGACCGATTAAACAAGTGATTGCACACTGCTGTGGCTGAGCAGACTCTCCAGCTAGCAGAAACTACCCCGGCTAACCGTACCTACTGGCTAGCTTGAAGAGGTGTTAGCTTGTAGCTTCAGCTAACCAACTTCGTCTTGACCGCCATTTAGCGGGTAAACAGCAACTTTTCTTCTTTGTATGTAAATATGCTGCTGGTTAACGCCGCAGAAGCGCTGTCGTCCCCCTGAATACTCTCATTCAGTCCAAAAGTGTGGTGACAGAGATCTGTCGGTGTGCTGTCAGAAAACGCCACCGTCTCGTTGGGGGGGGGGGGGAATGTTAAGATGTGACAACTGCGCACAAATGTTTGTTCCTATCTAAGCGGTTACTTCACGCACTGATCTTCCGAGTTTCCGAATTTGTTTTTTTTACTCACAACTCAGCGAAAATTCTTTGTTTTGTCGTCGGGTTTACGAATAAAATGATAAAATTGAGACGAACTTCAGGCAAGGTAACAGGTGCTGCACTGTTATCAGGCTCGGCTTATGAATCGTGGTAGGAATGAAAATGTAACGCCTGTAGAAATCACAAATATAAAGTAACAAAAGTAGAAAAAACGTAAAACAAAAAAAATTATTATTTCTGCAAATTAATTAGGATTCGTTTTAATCTGAAATAAAAAAGTGTAATTTAACATCCAATTTCTCTATTTATTTGTAATCTACACAATAAATAAATTAATAAATGTGCCCAATATTTAACAACGAATTTAAAATTCTATTTTAAAAGCAGATGGAAAAAATATTAGAACCCTTGTCTGACCAAATAATGAGCTCTAAAACTAAGTAAATGCAATATGTTGACCACATACATCACAACTAAATATTATACATAAAATGGCGCACACTATAGAACACAAAAATAAGAAGACAAAAATATTTTGAAGGTAAAATGAATGCGGCACATTATAAATGATGGTCAGCTGATGTTTAAACAGCGGTAGAGTTCTAAATACTTGATAATACTTTCTCCCATAAATTCAACTCAAAAACAATTCTTGCTAATAGTAGGACACCATCAAATGTCATGTATTGTTTGATATTTATATATTCTAATTTTTCCAAGCATTTAGACAAAAAGTCACCCAATTTAGGTGGTGTTTGAATATTTGCTGCAGCAGGAGCTCGTTAGAAATTCTCCTCTGGGTTGTGGCCGGCTGTTAGCACGGAAGTAACGTATGGGTGTATCAGCAGGCCGGAGAACAACGCTCTCAGGACTGAAGATTTCTGAGACAGCGCCTCCTATCCACAGGGTGAAGTTTGTGTTATTATTTTCTGCGGACCGTACGAGGCACATAGCACACGTGAGTGGTAAGAGTATAAATAATTAATCGAAGTGCAGCAAAAACATAAACAACTAGGTAATTTATTACACAAATCTTAAAATAAAAAAAGTAAATTACCAGTACATTTCCGTGTTTACATAAACAAAAAGTCGATGCTTCGCGTTTATATAAATGTGTATAATTATGTATGTGTAAATATAAAATTTCAATCAATTTAAACAGTTTTTTATATTTAAATATTAGCATTGCAGCTCAATGGCTCCAGGTCGTGTGATCAATTGACTCAAATTAATGTTGGATCAGAGTACTTCACTGGCTGCCTTAGATACACCTCTTGATTTTACGTTTAAAAACTATTAGTTTTTTTTATATATACAAGTATTGGCATTTTAGCTCAATAGCTGTCAGGTCACGTGATCAATTGACTCATAATCAGTATTGGATCAAAGTACTTCGCTGGACACATGAGATACACCTCTTGATTTAAATGTAGTATCTGTTCATATTTTTTAAACTAATTTTTATTTGCAAAATTTAGCTCAATGACAGCTTTAAGCAATGTCAATGCTTTCACTATCCGTCATTTTATTTTGGAAAGAGGAAGTCAATACACTCTTCAGCAGTATTCTGACCCTGTGTTTAGAGCACCGTGCTCGGAGTCGCTGGACCCTGAGTAAGTGAGAGGTTTACGCAAACCGAATGTCTGTCAAATGTCCAACGCAAAAGCAACTTCACCGCGGTCCAGATGGCAGCTCAGACGAGGATAAAATACTACAACATTTTAAAAACACGACTTTCATTGGAGTGGATCTTGAAATAATTGTGAAAAAATACAAAGAGACATATTTGACTCGTGTGCTATGGATACATTAAAATAAAATGTATTAAACGATAAAACAAAAATTCCAAACCTAGTTACAGCCATGCAGCAATTTAAACCACTATTTGTTTGATTTTTACCCCATTACAAGTGAAGAAAGTTGATGTGTTTTTGTTAAACATGTTGTTTGACATTTCAAGTTGAACGTACCTTTAAGTTATTTGCTGCTAATCTGCTCAAAGTTTGAGGTTTTTTCTAATGACTTTATAGGCTATTTTAAATCCTTACCCAAGAAGAAGTCAAACCTTTCGGCGATTTTTGTGCTGAAAAAAGCGTGGAGAAAACAAATCGGAAGCAATGTCAGACTCCTCCGTTCGCCTCATGTGAGCGGTGCTCTAACAGATCTGACTAAAATCGTAATGTGAAGAAGAAGAAGAAGAAGAAGAAGGCGACAGGCACTTCCGGTTCAGGTGGCGCTTAGCGGAACCGTTGTTTTCAAGAGCCTGCCATTTTGATTAGGTGTACTTTGCGCAGTATATGCTGTGGAATTGGTTCCTTATTATTTATCTCAAGGTTCCGAACAAAGTTTCTATTATTTGAGGAAAATGCTATCAGCCGCCCAGTTGCTCGACGAGTTGATGGGCCGAGACAGAAACTTGGCCCCTGACGAGAAGCGGTCCAACGTGCGATGGGACGACGAGAGCGTAAGTTAGCCTGATAGCTAAATTTAGCCTCGATAGTGAGTTAGATACGGTAACAAAGTGCAGATGGCATGCGAACTCTGAACTCGTTGTATTTTTTATTTTTATTTTTTACCTTTGAGTCAAATATAATGCGCAATCTTTCAACTCAAGGTTTATTGACACAACAGTATTTGGCAACATGGGCGGGAACTGCAGTCATGACACGCTTTGTCGCTTTGCTAATGTCTAATTGATCCTAGCGGATCAAAATGAAGCTTTTTTAACGTGTGTTATGAAGATCAGTCCGTTTTCGAGTGTTAGTTAGATCAACATTTGTTTAGAGTAGCAATCTTCGCGTCGTTTGGGAGGAGCGTTGTTGCAAATGAAGGGCTCTTTTATTTAAAATTTATGTTAATATTTGCAGTTGGTTGGTGCATAATTCTTAGTGAATTTATGAGATCTTATTTAAACTCATTTAAAATATTGTGAAATGTCATTTGTGCCATGATTTAACGTATAAATGCCTAATCTATTCCTATAATTTCTAGGTTTGCCGATACTATTTGTGTGGCTTCTGCCCAGCTGAATTGTTCACAAACACTCGTTCTGACTTGGGCAAGTTTATTATTTACATATTAACCTCTTCCTCTCCCATATATTACCTGTTTGGTTAACATTATGTTCATTTTCTCGGGTCAGGACCCTGTGAGAAGATCCATGATGAAAATCTTAGAAAAATGTAAGCTGCTATCTGATTTTTATATACAAGTGTATATATAAATAAGTTAATTGTTTCTTTAAACAACTGCTTTTGATGTTTCAGGTATGAGAAAAGTTCACGATTTATGAAAGAGGGCTACGAACGAGACTTCCTGCGGTATCTACAGTCCCTTTTGGCTGAAGTGGAGCGGCGGATTCGAAGAGGGCATGCTCGCCTTGCTCTGTCCCAAGCTCAGCAGAATTCTGGGGTTGGTACTTTCACTTTTTTAAACAAAATGTGCTTTAAAGGCAGTTTGTGAGGTAGTTCCTTATTTAAATTTTCTGTTTGCGTGGAAGCTTAAATCACCAACTTCACAGGAAAGTCTGTTTGCCTAATCTGCAGTTTTTTTTATTTCTTCAGGGACCTGGTCCAACAGGGAAGAACGAAGAGAAGATCCAGGTTCTAACTGAAAAGATTGAGGACTTGGTTGTTCAGGTTAGCCATTAATGGATTAAAAGCAAAAGCTTTAATTAGAGATGGATATTGTTAAGGTTTTGGTGATACTACTCCTCTTATCGATACCGCTTATTGATCCGGTATTCTTATTAAATTACGGAGGGAAAAGGCAAATAACAAACTAAGGACATGAAAATCTTTTATTTTAGAGCAAACTAAAACACAATATGTCAACTTAACATCCTTTGAAACATTAAAATAAAATTATCAATTAATACTAACGTGTCTTTAATGTACATTTTAAGGTAACAACCTAAATAAACAGTGCAATTAAGAACCTAAATGCAAAGTAATTCAAATGGCTTCCTCATTTCAAAGAACAGTGGAAATAAAAATACACAATTTTTTATTTTAATTAATTTAACTTAATTAAATAATTTGTTTTTTGTCAGGTAATTTATTATTAATGAGCACAATATGAACTTTCAGACTGTTAATATTATATGATCATTGTTTTTTTTTTTGGTAGCTGTATTCATTTTCTCCTCCTTTTTATTTAAATTTCATGAACTCCTCTTTGATAATCAACCTTTTGGTCACATGCTCCACCTGTGTAACGCAAGCATACATGCCTGTTAAAACAATTCCGGCGCTAGATGTCTCACTTACATGGTCAGAGCTGCACACCTCTCTAGAATCTGGTGTTACTGTGGTTACTGGTGATCGCGGCCGCTATGTCATCCACATACCGTGTGAGCAGTGAGCCACCCCACACACACACACACACACACACACACACACACCCACACACTGCAGCAGGCAAAGCAGTAAGGACAGACAGAGAGCTGCCCCGTCTTTTTAAGCCCCATGAAGCAAAGTCATGTGTCTGCGCTGTTGCCACGCCGCTACGCTGGCACCGATAAGCAATACAGAGGAGACTAAAACTTATCGGTCGGGTAAAAACTGTTGGCATAGAACCAGTACCAAACAGTATCAGTTTCTTTACCGCATCCCTACTTTTAATGTGATCATAAATGGAAATTTAAAAAATTAGGACATTAGAAAATGTACATAAAAGGTATTTGGCACCTTTTAGGGTCGAGTTTGAGCAATTAGGGTAGTGAAAAATATTAATTGTGGAAAAAAACACACTTGTCTGATGCGTTATTTATAATTTATCTAATAAGATGGTGAATTGTTTGTTTCACGTTTCTGCAGATCGAGGAACTTGGGTCTGAGGGTCGTGTGGAGGAGGCTCAAGGAATGATGAAACTGGTGGAGCAGCTGAAGGAGGAGAGGGAAATGCTCAGCTCCACCCCCTCAGTGAGTCAGGCTGTCTGAGTTGCTGTTTGCAAACATATGTTTTTGCTTCTGTTTAAAAATTAAATGCTGTTTACCTACGTAAACTAATGTATACTGTTAAAAAACAATACAGTTCATTGAGAAACTAAGCTGATCTTAAAGCTTTCAACTTCTGAGCATGTAAGAAACAAATTTAAATGACAAAACTTTATATATATTTTCTCTGTAGACCATTGAAAGCTTTGCAGCTCAGGAGAAACAGATGGAGGTGTGTGAGGTTTGTGGAGCCTTTCTCATTGTGGGCGATGCTCAGTCTCGAGTTGACGACCATTTAATGGGCAAACAGCATATGGGCTATGCCAAGATCAAATCCACCGTGGAGGAGCTAAAGGTAACAGGATCACATGTTCGATCTGCTTTCAGATAAAATGAACCCCTTGACGTCTGTTGATGAAAATATGCATCAGTGATTTTTTTTTTTTTTTTTTCCATGCTGGGAAAAGGTTTGGGCACCAAGGGGTTATAACAGAACAATAAAAATGTCTGCTTCTTTTTGTTTTGTAGTTGTTTTCTTAAAAAGGTTTAAATGTAAGGATGTTTTTTTTTTTTGGATGTACAGGAGAAACTGCGACGTCGCTCAGAGGACCCTCCGGCTGAAAATCCAGCACTCAAGCGAGACCGAGAAGACCGCGAGCGCGAGAGGGAGGAGCGGGAGAAGAAGCGCAAGGAGGAGGAAGAGAAGGAAAAGGAACGAGAGAAAGAGAGGGAACGGGAGCGGGAGAGAGAGCGGGAACGTGAAAAGGAAAGAGAGCGGGAGAGAGAGAGAGACCGTGAGAGGGATAGACGATCTCGCCGAAGCCACTCCCACAGCCGCCACTCTAGCCGGACATCGGATAGGAAACGGAGTAGATCACGAGATCGCCGGAGATCCAGGAGCAGAGATAAGGACAGGGACAGGGAACGCAAGCGCAGCAGGTATGCCTGAATTTCCATATATAATCCATACATTTACTGAGCTCTCCCTAACTTCTCGCTTTGTTGTCCTGCAGGAGCCGGGACAGAGAAAGGAAGCGCAGCCGTGACCGCTCAGACAGAAAACGCAGCTCCCGCAGTCGTGACAGGAGGAGGTCTCGCAGCCCCGAGCGCAAGTCTCACCGTCAGCGCAGCCGCAGCCGGGACAGAGACAGAGGAAAAGAGAAAGAAAAAGAGCACTCATCAAAGGACAAAGGTGAGGGATACTTCTTAAAGGCCCACTCCGATCGTCTTTTGATCCATCGACACATTCCCAGTAAAAGCTGACATTCTTTTGGGAATCCCAGATCATGGGATTCCCTTTCCTTCATGAGAGCAATAATCCAAAACTAAAACAAACAAATGGGAAAGCTGTTTTAATCTGATGTTTTAATTATGTTGGGACTTCCTCTCTGTTTGCATTAAACGTTTTTGTCATTGTATAAAGTAAAATGCCTCAGGGTTTTCTGCGTAAAACAGGGTAATAATTTGACCAGTAAAAATATTTTTGGTGGGTAGATTTTCATTTTAATCTACCGGCTAACCTGGGGCGGTTTTAAAAAAGTGTCCCTTGTCACAATTTCCCCACTGAAATCTAAATCATATTGATGGAGAGAATTACAACCCACGGCGAGTCCAGTAACAAAAAAATGACGACCAGTGAAGAGTAAAGATGAAAGACTTCTGTTAAGTTCATAGAGCTGGGAAGGAAGTCAGATGGAATAAAAAAAATAATGAGAGCTGAATTATAATAAAGTAGAATAATAATGAATACAAAAATAGGGAGCAGGAGAGGATCGGGATCACTTTTTTTTTTTTTTTTTAAACTTGTCCTGTCCAACAGCTGAGCAGACAGATATGAGCTGAAAGCCTCTTGCATTAGACAGATTTTACTCTTACAATCGGGGGTTATAAATCATTGGGAACACAAATTGTATGTTGGTATAAGCCCCTTTTGTAATTTAAACGAAACTTTATTAATATTAATTTTGTTTGTGTTGTTTTTGTTGGACCGGACGGAAAAAGAAAGGGGGAAAGGGGGGGTGGGGGGTGGATAATAGATTTTAGAGGATGACTAACGGAAAGGGAAAGTAGAGTTGCGAATCTACAGGCAACAAAATGTTGGAGCCTATACCCATTAAAATAGTGAATGTTGGTCTAAAATGGGCGGGGCCTGTCCACACACTCAGCTGCCACAAACATACCTGCATCGGGATCACTTTGAACGGGAGTGCGAGTCAGATTACCAGGAGCAGGACGGTACAGGATTATTATTTAAACTTTGGTCTGGGAGCACGACAGGACAGGATTACTCTCTGTAGGAGAGGGACAGGAGTGAAAATCCACTCCTGTGCCATCCTCTAGTTCCCAGTGGTCGTTTCATTCTTAATATTCTATTTTTAGCCAAATCAAATACTTGTGTCGTTTTCTGGGACATAGTTTCTACAGAGCGGCTGTAGCTTACTGGAAATTCTCTTCTAAGTTGTGGGCGGGACTGTTGGAATGGAGCAATCCCGTCCCCCTTCCCCTCACCATTACAGACCGGAGCAGGGAGCTTGTGGCTCGCACAGCATATTTTTTGACGTCACAAATATGCTGATTTTCATCAGCTTCAAAACTATTTGAGTTCAAAAAGAAATGTATTTTCATCTGAGTTTTCATTGAGGTGGAACCTTAAGATTAGTCTGTTTATGATCTAGCAAATGTGAGCTGTAGAGGCCTAAATTCATGTGATGATTTGTCAGATCGTAAGGGGACAGAGGAGAAGAGCAGTTCTAAGAAAGACAAGCATGCTGACAGTGATGCAGCTGCCGTCAAGCCTTCATCAGAGGTGGAACCCATGCAGAGCGAACCAGCTTCCTCCTCCCCTCTGCTTAACGGCCAGCAAGAGCTCCTCCAATCTGAAGGTGACACTCAGTCCAATTAAAACTGATCTGATAGGACCTCAGATCAGGCTCAGGTAAGTGCGTCTTCCTCATCACTTCCCCCTGGCTCTCAACCCACCTTCACGCTTTCCTATCCTCCACCCCTTCCCCCTTTCTTTTTCCCTCCTCGTCACCCTCCTCTTCACTCCTGTTTTTCAGTTCAATTCTTATGATTTTTTTAAATTGTCTTATGTATTGTATGCAAATATTTTTATCCTGTTTTTGATTAGTGCATCGTAAGTATGCACTGAAGATGAAGGACTAGGCCCGATGAATGAGAAGGATGTAGAAAGCATTCACAGAAAGCCAAGAGGGAAAGGCCAGTGTAGCCCTGAGCAAACATGCCCAGAGGTACCCCTTATTTTGTCTCGGTTTTTTTTTTTTGGTCCGTATCATTGTATATTCAATCTTTTATTATTATTTTTTTCCTTTTGGACATAACGGCAACCTAAGCAATTCAAACTTCCCTGCCTGCATTGACGTGTCTTTATGTCATTTTCTCACTTTGAAACAGGAACACGTAGTAACTGCTGTTTTAATGTCATGCTGCCTTCCAGCCAGGCAGGAGCTCTAGTCTCTGTCTGCTTTGAACACTTTGCATATTTTGGGAGAATGTTTTTTCTTCTCCTCTAGCAGTAACCCACTCCAGGCTTTGTCTAAAGGTATACGCCGCAGACAAGTTAGTAACACAAAGTCACAAATGCCATGGATTTGTTGTCCAGCTTCCTGTGCCTGATAATGCCATGCACTGTTTGTTTGTGGGGTTGGGGGGAGCCTTATGACACTAACTAACTGGAGGGTAGGGCTTATGGAATGAATTGCAGCTGACTTCCATACCTCACACAGCGTTGGTGTTGTGAGCGAGACCACATGAGAAAAAGGGCAAATTAAAAATCATGGATACTCTGACTGTCAAACTGTGCAGGTACTCACCCCAGGTACTCCTTTCTCTACCCACATCCATTTCTGAATGCTGTTGCTTGTCAGAGAAAAACATGCTGTAGAACATGGATAAATCTGGATTGTTTAATTGTCTTGCTGCTTTTTTTCAGTATTTATTGTGTATTTTTTGGGGGAGGGAGTGTTAGATTTAATAATCAAAAACTTTCTACCTGATATACTCATGCCAACAGCTGAAACTGTTACTGACCTGCATTTTTTTTTTTTTTAGCTTTCTTAGTGTTTTTCTGTAACTGATGTAAATTATTTTTGAAGCTACAAAGTTAGTCTTTATTAATCCATTGAAATATAAAGAAAAACTTCCAGTTTCAAGTGTCAGAAAGCCTGTCATCTAAATGAGAAATCAGTTAGTGCACAGTGTCCAGTACACTTTCACTTTGGCAAAGGGAATATCAATTAGTTTTGCCAATGTTTTTAAATATTCTGATCAAGATATTTGATCACAATCTTTTAACCTTTAAAAAACATAAATAAAAGAACCATTAAGCGATTAGCTGTGTCTGTATGCTCCACATTCTGGTCAGTTTTTACTCTAAATGACATGATGTGTGTGGTAGTATTGTTGCCCGCCTGTCACCAGTTTGGGGGTCCTTGCTAACACAGCTCTTTGTGACCGTTTCTGTCCCACAGGGGAAGGTGGGAAAACTGGTGGAGGAAGACATGGAAGAGCATCCTCATCCTCACCCTGAACCTGACACATCGCTGCTTAAAAACAAGGTGAACCACAAACGTGTAGTGGCTTATTTAAGAAATCAGCATAAAGTACATGTGTTGTCAAGGAGCGAAGCAATATGTTTTTGTTCTTTTTCTTAATATTTTTGCTGCCTGTATCTGTTTGGGCTGGATGAGGATAGCCGTGGTTCATCTGCTTTTTCGTCGAATTCATTGATTTAGATGGCAGCCAGACATCACGTAAATACCAAAATTAGAAAAGCTCTTTCTGGGTTTTTGTTTTATTTTGAAAATCTTTACACATTTTCCATGTTTCTTGGTATTTAGTACAATTGAAATCTAAAATAAAAGCAGTGCTTGTGATTTGTGTTGATTTGTCAGGTTTTCTCTCTCTTCCTGGCCTCATTTTTATAATTATCATCTTTTTTTTAAAGTTGGTTAAAAGCATATGTACAATGTAAAGACCCTTGATAGAGAGCATCTATTTGCTCTTCCACCTAGATCTCACGTGGATTGCTCTTTTTCCCATAACTGTAAGATATGGTCATTTATTTTTGATCAAAAAATAAGTTTTGAAGATGCAACATTTGTTTCATTTTTGCCTTCCTTTTTATGTCCATGTTGTAATGTTAAATAAAATGTTAAACCAAAATAAAAGTATTTTCTTTGTCTGCTGCAAAACTTCTTTCTCTACCGTGTTAGGATATTTTTGTTGCTCGTCTTCCTCATTGCTTTCCTTTTATGGACCTCCTGTATCTTTGAAATACCAACTTCATAAAAAATTTGCCCGAGTTGTGTGACTTTAAGCACAGAGCAACCCCGCCCCCATCCCCATTGGAACAGGGAGCTTGCGGCCTGTCCATTGAATTTTTACATTACAAGTGCGCTCTTTTTGAAACTGCTTTTTTAGTCTGCTTTTGATATACAATGGTTTGAAAAAAGAAATACCAGTACTCAGAAATGTAATTTTTGTCTTAATTTTCTTAATCCTTAATCCTCCATCATCAGAAAAATTCCACAAGAACGTGTTGAAAACAGCCAAAACATAGTTGTTTTTTTTTTTTTTTAAGAGTGGGGCTTCATAGACTTACTTCTTGTCAATGCAACAGTGATAGGATTGTTCTAATACAGCATCTTCCCTCTTCTTAGCTTTTCAGAGAAGTATGTATAATATGTAATGAAAATGATAATTTATTACCACAAACTTCATTACAGTAGGTTAGGTAGGGCAGTAGTAAGTTAGGTATTCTGTGATTACTAGCTAGCCTGATAATAAGCCTGTCCAAAGAAGAATGTATTAAGCCTAACTGAATGTAGAAACTGTCGGCCTCTCTTACATGAGCTGGAGCTTATTCCATAAGATGTTCTTAGTTCCTAAAGGCTCTAACTCCAACTGTGCTTTTAGAAATTCTAGGAACCACAAGCAGCCCTGCATTTTGTGAGCGAAGTGTTCTGTTTGGTTGGTAAGGCACTATGAGATCTTTAATATAGGATGGGGCCATACCATTCAAGGACTTATAGGTTAGCAGGAGGAGAAGGTGCTTTAATAGTAACATAACCATTTAGGAGATTTGTACATTTACCTGAAACAACATTTCTACTTACATTTTACATTTAAAATAAACGTTATCATCTTCATTTGTTTTTCTAAAATCTGCCACATTAAAATTTCCTAATACCTTGACAAAGCTATAACATTTATTTCTTGAAATTCAGCTGTTTAGTTATAAATCCCAGATTAAAAAAAAAAAAAAAGCTCAGTGTTATGCCATCAAATGTGTAGATTATTAATTGTAGAAGTGGTTAATCCAAAGTCTTTGAGTACTTTACAGTAGAGGGCAGTATACACTAATAAACGGGTTGATATACTCTGCTGTGTAGTGACGGGAATCACAGCAGTGCAGCTTTATTTTGGGGGAAAAAAAAAAAGTCTCTCAAGCTGGGAGGAATTTCCTGAATTTTAACACCTTTGTAAAAGTATTGAATTGCAGTCACTGCATGTAAAACTAAAAACGACTAAAAAATTAACCAGAAAATTAAATAACAAAAACAGGAGATGGATCCTTGCCTGGTGCTGAAGAAAACGGTTTGAAAGGAAATCCTTTTCATGTACCCACTTAATGTAAATGAAGGTTAGAGATCAAGTTATTCAGGCTATCGAGCAAACGAGGCAATTTGTCAGTGCTAATAACTGAGCTTTAAGTATCTGCTTATGGCACTAGTCACTCAAGTGCTGATAGACAGTCATTTTTTCCCCCTCAAGGCATTTGTCATATGTGCTGAGGTAATGCCTTAAAACAAATGGGCTGTTAGCAACATAGAGTGACAACCTATTTTTCAAGCTGCACTTGACATTCACAGGAGAGCTCCTGAAAAAGCAAAAATAATCTTCAAAACAAATGTCTTTGTGGTTTTACAATGTTGGGGAAACATCGAGAGCATTATTTTGAAGGTCCTAACCCTGTAATTAAACAGTTGTTCAGAGATCAACTCATTCTTAAAAGTGCAGACGTGGCGACATCGCATAGAAATCTGTCAAAACTAAATTGTGTTGTACAAAGTTTCCAAAAAAACAGACCTGCTGATAAACAGGAATCTGAACAGACTCAATTAGGTTCTATTTCTTTTTGGTTATAACAGAAAAAAATGAACATTAATGCATTTCACTTCAACTATTTAAGATGCACTCTGCCCCAGGAATCAAAGTTACCTTATTGTGCCTACAAAGCTTCCCAGAGAGATGGAAACTTGCCCATGAAGCTTTAGCTACATTCACCCGCCATTATTTTTTATTATTATTTTTAATGGCTCAGGGTCAGACAGCGCGAGTGAGGGTCATTAAAGCAAAAAATGTGACAAAACAACTGAAAGAAGCATTTGTTTTCACCTCTATCCTACAACTTTGGTGAAAGGCTACTATTTTTTTTTTTTTTTTTTTTGCAAAAAGGCATTTTAAAAGCCAAAAACCTTTTAAAAAAGGCACAGTTTCTACTCACTTATCTTTATTATCTGCCTTTACATTAAAACAGTTGGGATATTTTTGATAACCTCATCTTTCTGTCTATTTTACATGGAAAAGGAATGCATTCATCGCACACTCAGCCCATTAGTACACAACACCTGTGCCTCATTGTGGCGATGACAGCCGCTGTGTCAAGTGCAGTACTCGATTACACAAAGCTTTGCAAACAAGTCTGATTCACAAATTTATCGCACTCTCTACTGCCCTAAAAGGTCAGAAGGAAATATACAAAGACATGTTTCAGCTCCTTTTTTTCAAAAAAAGGTGGTTGTTCATGAGAAATGCTGCCCGTGTCAGGTGTTGAGATCAGGGAAACTCTCAAAGATTTGCTCCAGGTAAGGATTGTTTTGCTGAAATAACTGCATTTTTTTTCTGTTGTACTGTGCAGGGATGTCTACCTTTAGGATTTCATGTCACAGTGTCTTTGTTATTCCCTCTGCAGATGGCTCCTCAACAGGACTGGGCTGAGAGCTGAGGAGTAACAGCCCAGCAGCTTTTCCTTTTTCTTTTCTTTGTGACCATCTCCTCCTCGGTGCTTTCTGTTTTGTTTCCCGCTTGCATCCTGCAGTGTTAGCAGTTCTGGCACTGGATGAGCCATTCAGAGCCAGGTAGGCAGCTGGTTAGAGTGCTCTGTCCTCCCACCTGGGCATCAAAGTCCTTTGGTGGGTGAAAGAGTGAGCATGAACTTGTCTCTTGTTGAAACAAGGGTCAATAAAAATGGCCCAATGCAAGAAAAATTCATGCTATATTGAATTTTTCTGAGTACTGCACCACAAACTGCATTAATCACACATTTCCAGATATATTTGTATTAAGGCTAATTGTGAAAAAGAAGAAACTGACTTATTTTTAAATGAACAAATCAGTGGATTTGATGTGTTAGTGCAATACGTCTCCACCTAAAGAGCACACTGAGATACGCAGGGCAACACCAAATCATCCCTTAACCTTGTCTCCATGGCAACAGCTAAGGCTGACCTTGCCTAATTTGCGCCATAAAACTTGACAGTTATGCACAATACGGAATCCTCTCCAGGTGGAATAAAAGGTAATTCTGCACGCAGAGCTGACACGGCTCCTCTTATTTTACCCCTTCAGATGGGAGACAAACCGGGATGAGATCCGCTGCTGCAGAGCAAATGACAGTCAGCAAGTCTGACTAATGGAATGCAATGGAGGTAATTTACAGAACTGTATGTGCAGATGAAAATAATCCTTTTTCCAAAGCTCATGCTTTTCTGCTCTTTAATCTTTGTCAGTCAGCTTTGATCATCATCCAACAGATTCATTAGCATTTTTTTTACTTATTCTCTCTTAGTTACATGTAAACTGTTAGCAGTTTTTCCTTCAAATTAGAAACAATAATTAGAATAACTTTTAACAAGAGAAAAAACTTTTTTTGGGGGAGGAGTAATGTTAAAGTTTAATTCAAATGAAATAAAAAAGCAAGTTGGATTGCAACAGGCAGGTCCTTTTATTAGTCCAAGCATGTAGGTTTTAATCCTTAATTTAAACCAAGTTAATCTGGTGTACAAATCTGACCAAAAGAGGCAGCAGAAGTCAAAGTAAACAACAAGTGAAAATCAATTTTAAAGCTAACTGAGGTTGTGTTGAAGGGAGAAAAGTCCCGTGACATGGATAAATAATCACTCTGGGAAAAAAAAAAAATCTGTCACTTGTAATATCATATGTATTTCCTATTTTTTTTCAAAACTAAAAATAAATTCTAGGTCATTCTTAGCCTGTTTTTGCAATTTGATATTAAAAAATGATTTTAAAAATAAATAACATTTCTCCCTTAGGTCTGTTTTTCCTGCTGACAGTGCACTCCTCAGAGCCTGCTTGATCTCTTTTTCTTATGCATCCGATTAATTAGGTTCATCATTACAGCACGGGGTCAACCGAAAACTCCCACTGCATTTTAGTTCAAACAGGAAGTTGACATTTTTATCATCCCCCCCCAATGGCTGCCATTGTTGATTTTGTGTTATGGATTAGAGGGAGGGGCCCGACATGTTTGTTGACCCCCCCCCCCCCCCCAATGCATGGCCTAGCGCGCTGCGGAATACAAGGAAATGGCGTGATAACAAGATAAAAGCCATGTGTTGAACTTCAAAGGGGATCGGCTGCTTAAATGAATGCTGAGTGAGACACAATCAGAGCCTTGAAAAAAACAAAAAATAAGAGAATCCAATGACATAACACTGCCCCTCTGTCGTTTTTCCACTCCACTATGATGAAAACCATGTTTTTGATGTTTTGAACATGTTCTTCTAGTGTTTTACTTATGATGGAGGACATATATAAAAAAATATATAGGATTAAGGCCATATCAGAACTCCCTCCCTACACCCTAACTACTAAGAAACTATACAGTGTGAGGCTACTTAGAGCACCGGATTTTAAAAGCAACACCATGCTCATTACTTTTACAAAAAACAAACAAAAAAAAACCGGCCAATATGACATAGTGGATTTCACGAGGTAAAAACCTAAAAAATACCAGCATTTTACAAAGAATATTGATGAATTCACTGTGTTCTGATGAGAAAAACTTAGATGGTTTCTAAAAAAGTAAATTAAAAGACTTTTTTTCCCCTAAAAATTATACGCAATGCATTGCATTGTGGTCTATATTTTCCAACCTAGTGAGCATCGATGCACACTGGTTGCACACTGGAAATTTGTAAATTCGCTCCTTTTTTCCCCCAAAGAAATGTTGAAAACCCACACAGAAAAAAGTTATCATAGACTGGTCATGTGTAAAAAATAATATTTGATATTATTTTTAATAATAACAAATATAGTCATCTTATTTGATTGATGTATTTTTAAGCTATATTTCGCCTCCCCTGACTGCCTGTAACTATTCAAAGTGTAGAGAATCAGGAGCAGATGAAAAAAAGGTTTTAGTTGTTATGAAGAAGCAGCAATCGTCTGGCCACAAGCTCCCTGCTCCGCTCCATTCATATGTATCCTCTTGGAGATGCTGTAAATAGATGGTCTGAGCTGTCATCTGGTTAAAACTGTGCGGCTGGATAGCTCTTACATTCCTCTCTATTGTTGTTGCACCGGTAATGTTAGGTTGGAGTTGTGAGGGTCTGTAAGCTAGAAGGGGAGAGTGGAAACAGAGGGATGATAGGAATAAGCGCAGGCTCACTTCAAGCCAAGGGTCCCGCCCACAACTCAGAGGCGAATATCTGCTGTTAACTGCTGTCGCTCTGCAGAAACTATGTCCTAGAAAACAACCGTTTTTTTTATTTTTATTTTGGCTAAAAACTGTATTATCATAATTTAAAGACCACTGGGAACGCTTTAACAGTAGATCAAAATATGATCGGAGTGGGAGTTTAAAGAGCAAATTAACCTTTGACCTCATAGCACTTTTCATTGGCCTCTCAGTCACACGTGTTCTGCAGGCTGAAGGGCTTAACTCATGTAAAACATGGGTCTTGGCAAGCAAAGTGCTGCTTTTGCAATATATTTTTGCACTAGCTATCGATCCCTGCTGTGCTCCACTACAGTAGGTGTCTTTCCTGGAAGGCAGCTCTGCTCATGACAGGCGAGAGCAGATATTCGTAGCTGTACAAACGCCAGGGGCAAATCTCAGCTTTCTCTCCTTGACAAACGTTGAAAGACACACAGACTTTATGCACTGCTCTCCACGATGGGGAGGTGTTTGAAGTCGTCTCTGCACTGGCTGGGAATCTTTTGGCGTCTCGTTGATCCGACCCGCTGTAGCATTTTCGGATCAAATCACTGATGCTGTTGTAGCAGTATGAGACGGTGCAGCCACGTCGGGGAAGATCTGACAAGCTATAGACTATTATGCTAATTGTGTCTCAGAGCAGTGGCTCCTGAAATGCCTCACAGTTTAAACGTCTTTAAACAGAAGCCAGTGAAACAATGCATGCCTGGGAGTGCTATCATCACTCCACCGCTCAGCTGCAAACACTTGTCAGGTGGCATTACTCTGATGTACAGTATTTCTCTACACCTGTGTGTCTCAGACTAGGTGGGTTGTGGTGCCTGTGTTTGTATGAATGCGTGCTTTCACTCATTTTCCTGTAATCACCTTGTGTGCAGTGAGTAATGAAGCGCTGTCTGTCTGGTGGATGCTGTTTAATCATGCAAATCAGCGCCGCACTCACTCCCTGCAAGGATATTGCAGCCAGCGCCGGGCAGCGAGCGGCGCCGACCTCCTCCTGGCTGATTTACTCTGCCCTCTTCACACCTCCTTGGCGAATGATACCACAGCGTTAATGTAGAGGCTGAAAGGGAAGCGGAGAGACACAGAAGGGCAGAGGAGCATGGTGGCGGCGGGGAAGAAATCAATCACAAACACACAAACTGAGAGAGAAACAGAGATTTCCAGCAGCGGGGAGTATAGGAGCTGATTCAAGCGGTATATTTCCATCCATTTTGCATCGTCACTGAGTGTATCACACAATCTATTTTGGAAATCAATTTGTGAGTTACTCTTGTGTTTCCTTCTGCCAGTGCAGCACACTGCAGAACAATCAGCAGCAAACGTCAACGACAGATTTCATCTTCTCTTTTGTTTTAGCAACAATTTTTGAGATCACTGCATGAATGCAGGAGATCAGCTGACTTGCATGCGGCAACACCTGCTGAAGAATAATGTATTTGCGACACTGCTGTTTTCTATGGGAATCGATTATTTGGGTTGGAGTTGTGAACCTGGGACTCGGCTGTACCGAAATGTGTGGACTTGTGCATTTTGGGATCCTGAAGAGGATGAGTGCTGACATTTGCATTTAATGTAACAAATTCAAGAGCAACTGACACACACCTGATTCACACCTGAAAAAACCTGCAGGAGCAGGCAGTCCACGCTGATGCACACAATGAAACACACAATGCTGCAGAGCACTCCAGCACACTGCAGTGTACACATCATTTACATTACAAAAAACCTCTGTTTTTCTTCTGCCATGTCAGATCATATTTTTTTGCTGGTTTCTATGATCATTTGTCTACTAGCGTATAGATATTCTCAAGTCTTCATGCACCGGATTCCCAGAAGTGATGAGTCATGCAATGATATTTGATTGAAATCTAAAAGTGACTTTATCCAACACGGTAAAAATAAACTTCTCATTCTGCCACCTCAAGTATAGAACTGAAGTAGTATTATGGATCCACATATAAAAGAAATCACATGGTTTCAGTTACAACACTTGTTTTGGTTATTATTGCACTGACTAATACACTGCAAACAGCACAAATTGATGTGGTTTATTTGTCTGCCATACATTCAAAAGCTTGTTTAGTGATGCGGTCACGCTTGAACAGCTGAGTAGATTCAGTTCTGAATGAGCAAGAAATGTGAAAAAGATGCAACAAATTGAATTAGTTTGATTAGTTTTCGTGCAGCAAAACAAACCCTCTGGAAGTTTGGAGGCCCTTTTTTGTTTCCTGTTTGAAAACACTTAAAAAAAATTAAAAAGGAGGACATCTTCATAGCTATGTGGTGCAATGGGTGAGATCTCTGCAACAGCATCAGATGAACGTTATTAATTCTGAAAAAAAGTACTCTAGTGAAATAGGACATATAGCACATGTGTGATGTTATCAGGCTTGTTTACTCACTGGAATTACAGCTTGTAGCTTCAAGATGGTTGTGTATGGGTAGCAATGCCCTCGACAGACTTTTAAATGGGTTTCTTCCAGTCACTTTAATGATGGAATTAGACTAAAAGAACTTGCATGAAATTCAAGTTAATTAATTACAGTAATTAGGCTATTTTAAGCAATTACAGGATTTCAGTCAAAACATCCCTTAGAAACAATTCTTCATATTTGAATTTTTTTCTTTAAATAGGCAAAAAAAAAAGTTTTATGAAGAATTCTTATTTTATAGAAAAGTTCTAGTCACTACAACATGTTTTCCTAAACTAAGATCATTTTGCTTTTGAAAAACTTTCTTGATGAGATTTGTTCTCTTGCAAAACAGAATTTAATTCAATTTTAAAAGAAAATGTCATTTTTCTCTCTTAAAGGGAAACACAACACTAAACCAACTTTTTTTTGGTTGTGTAACTGTACAAATGGGACTTTATAAAGTGCTGATTGTTGGTGCTTGCCAAATTTTTGACAATTCAAAATTAACTTGTTTATTTCCTGACAATAAAGTCTAAAAGTGTCTGTCTGCTGCCCCCTAGAGTTTAAAATGAGCGAGTACAGTTGAATTTTGTGATTGGTCAACTGGTGTAAGGCCTACATCATTTCAGAAGTTGCACATCATCATGCTCTTTTTTTCACCCTGCTTGAAAAACCCTGTTTAGCCGTCATATTTCTCTCGAGTTTACTTTCCCTTTTTGGCGTGCTGGGTTGTCCATCTGCACTCAGACTGTTGACTGCAAAGGTTCACTTGCAAGCAAACCAAGTTCTGCGTTTTCTTCTTTTTCAGAATTCACATTTATATTTAAAACACAGAAAACTAATTCTGCTGAGGACCAAACAGCCAAGTGTGAAAGTACTAGTAAATTTGTGTTCCAAAAAATTTCAGGACAGATGACAGATTATTAGGGCCAGTTTACAAAAAAAAAAATTTTTCAATTACAACTTTGAAGTCGGGCTGCACGGTGGCGCAGTGGTTAGCGCTCCTGCCTCACAGCAAGAAGGTTCCCAGTTCAAGTCCTGGCTGGGGGACCTTTCTGTGTGGAGTTTGCATGTTCTCCCCGTGCATACGTGGGTGTACTCCGGCTTCCTCCCACCGCCCAAAAACATGCTTCATAGGTTAATTGTTTACTCTAAATTGTCCCTAGATATGTGAGTGTGGATGGGTGTGTGATTGTGGCCCCTGCGACAGACTGGCGACCAGTCCAGGGGTGTACCCTGCCTTTGCCCATGAGTAGCCGGGTTAGGCTCCGGCAACCCCGTGACCCCGAAAGGGATAAAGCGGCTTGGAAAATGAATGAATGAATGAACTTTGAAGTCATACATTTATGAAAAAAAAGTCGTAACTGTTAAATTACGAGAATAAAGTTATATATATATATTTGACTTTAAAGGTCATAGGCTAAATTCATTACATTTTTCTGTAAAGTTATATGTTTTAAAGTTAAATTTATGATTTTAAATGTCGTAAATTTACAACTTTAAAACATGTACAAGAAAAAAGAAAACAAATTTACGAGAAAAAGTTATGTATTAACTGGAAAAAACACCAAAGTTGTGTGTTTATAAGAGCCGTGCTCGAAGATGAATGACATGGAGCCTTTAGTGAAGTTTAGTTTCCAGATAGGTTTCAAAAACAAATAAATTCTGAAGCTTTTGGTGACTCAAAATTTAAATATTATTAGTATAAGAACATTGAAAAGAATATGCTGAAAACTGCATCTCTTCAGACAGAAGCATCACACAGATGTGAAAGAAGAAAGGATGGGAAGCGGACAGCTGCAGGGATATTGATGGCTTGATCAACGGGCTCTGCAGAGATCCTGCAAGTCCCTCATCAATGAATAGAACATCAATAATGAAACAAAGGATCTTCCAAACATTTGTAATTTTACTAATAAACATTCAGCTCACCTGTTCAAACAGTTTGATCAAACTGAGTTGTACAATATGTCGGTCTGCTCCATGCTGTACATGGACATGATTTTTCTCATAATTTACGACTTTAAACTCATAATATAGCTTTTTTTTAGTGGCCCTCATACTTGTTGTAGTTTTATTTTACTATCCCCTTGACTTCCATGATAATTTGCGCTTTCAGAATGTTGGAGTTGGCTGTAAGGGTCTCCCAGTAGAAATATCATGGTGACACGTCAACAAAAGTGTCAATACTTCAGACTGATGCCTGACATGTGCATATAATGGCGTATTACAGCACAACAATACCAGTGGTGCTCTAACCATTCAACCATTGTGTTTCCAAACATGAGCTGTGGCAAATAGAAAAAAAACACAAACACTTTTTATTGCTTTTTTTTTTTTAGACGAGTGCCAACCGTATGTGTGAAAACATCTGTTGCAAACAAAAAGCACCGTATCAGCAAGTGGATAAGACTCCCTGAGGGATGGGAGGAGGGTCACGCTACATTGGCCGCTCTTGTAAAACTATTAAACCAAGCAAATTAGCCCATAGTGTCACTTTGGACCGTGCAATAATAAAAGCGATGGCCCAAAGCCGATCTGTCACCCTGCCACACGTAGATAAGCATGAGGCTATTTAAAAGGCTAAATTGGATTTTATATGGAATGGAATACATTTAGATCAAAGTGAAGTAGGTCTAATTGGCTTTTTCACGGCAGAGGTAAATTTGTGATTGTCTTATTTATTTTTCCACGGCGCTCCAAGATGCTGCAGACAAAAAGACGGTAATTATAATAACAAATAATGATTCAGAGCCTCAGTTTTCTGAATGTTTGGAGCCACATTTTAACAGGATCTGGTAGGATTTTGGATAACTTTTATCCATGACTGCACTGATAGTTTTTCACAATATTCGGAACCTTGTCATCATTATTTTGATGAGTATTATCAGCCTAAATATGTGTTTAAATGGGTTTAGCCCATACTCCAGAAGCTACAGTAATGGGAAATTATCAGAGGTGTGTAGTGCAGGTAGTGCTCTCACCTCACAGCGAAAGGGCCCTTGCTCGAATCTCGGCTGGGACCAGTGCATGAGTGGGTTTTCATTGGGTGCTCTGAATTCTCTCACACCCCAAAAAAACACTTAAATCATTTGGTGTCTCTAAATTGTACTTAGGTGTGCATGTTAGTGTGTGACCCTGCAAAGACCCAGAACCAAAAGCCTTTGATTGCAGGTGGCACACCTACCTAAATGTGGCACCTCAAAAAAACCCTGTTTCAATGTAAAAAAGACAACTTTTTAACAAATTTATGACAGAATCCAAAGGCATGTCCAACAAGTCCACAGACAAGGGAAAAACAGGCGTAAAAATTGTCTGAATTCATGTTGTATGACTGGTCTTTGTGCCTCGATAACAGTCATTCAATAAATTCCTCTCCTTGTAGCAGTTCCCCTTCAGATCTTTCCTGTTTTTGTCCCCCTGTGCCCGTTTAAATCCGTCCTCCCTTTGTCTGCCTTTATCTAGCATCAGCATCAAAGCTGCAGACATCAAAAGTTTTCCACGTTCTTTCATTTTAATGCACTTTCCATCTCACTCATGCCCCTAAGACTAAATAAAACAAGTGTGCATGCAAGAGTAGCAAACATTGCTGGATCACTGCTGGATAATTTAAATAGTATGCATATATATATATATATATATAAATTCAGTATAACCCATGGACAGCAACAGCTTCGTTAAATAAGAAAACATTACATTTAAAGGAATTATAAACTCTATAAAACCACTAAACCTTTAAGAAGATCAACTCCAATTTGAAGTTTAGTTCCCCTGTGGACAATTATTGTAAATGCTGCTTTCTGTAAACACCTCCATATGATACTTCATGCCATAAGGCATCCTATGCACACATAATTTAAACAAGAAATGCACACTTTCAGATATTCTGAAGCGTGGGTCTGACACAGATTCTTTTTCAGTGATCCGATTAAGAGGTCAAGATGAGATACTTTTCAGAGCACAGCAGCTGCCTTCAGTCTGCACAGAGTGGACAGTTTAAATCTGTGACAAATCTTTTTGTCAGATTAGGCTGATTATGATGTTGTGACTTGGGGAACGGCGGCTGTCTCCTGCAAAGCTGTCAGTGTGGTTGAAGTGTTGGACCGAAAGCAGAGCGTCTGAGAAACGAGTGTAGTTGAAGTTTATGCAGATGGAGGGGCTACAACTTAAATCTAAGATCTCCGCCCAACTTTTTGTGTGAATTGGTTATTTATTTATCTATTGCAGTGCTACAAAACATTTCCAGACACAGACTCATGGATGCAACATTATGAAATTGCTCCATCATTTGAAATCACCATTAGGTGATTAAGAATTTGATGTGATTTTTGTTTTTTTTTTATTTCTGAGCAGAAATATGGCAAAAAAATCATTGTTTTACCACAATTACTTTACCATAGCAATAAAAAATTTAAAGCTTGTGTGCACACATTTGCTATTTTATCTTGTTAATTTCACTCAAAGTAAAAAAAACAATATTTTAATTCACCTTTTGTTCTTCTATTCAATAAAATGTTGGCAGTTCTCAAATTCTGCTTTGCGTAAATTTGAGTTTGGGGACTCTTTCAATGATTAAATATCGATTTAGCACAAAAAAATGAACATTTTTCAATTGTTTTTTGATATTTGCTGAGCCAAACAGTGTGATTGCATACAACCAGTTAAAACAAACCACACTCATTATAAAATAAGTCTATGCAGATGATGCTTGCTTTTACTGCCTGGTCCTCCTTGCCCAAACAGGAACATTTCTATGGGTACAGATTCATCTTTGACATGTTTATGGATACATTTGTTTAAGTTCAACTATTTAAAAAGTTTGAGTGTGGATGTGTGTTTAAAGGTTTACCCTCAAATACAAAAGTGGTTTACTGTTATTTCGAATGTAACTACAACATCTGTCTGACACAAGAAACTCTCAGTTTTTAACTACCCTTAGTAAAAAGTAGTCTATTTAAGTGTACTACAATCATACTTAGTCTATCTTAAAAGTTGGGTAGTATACTTTAAGTTTACTTTTTATATACTATGTATACTTTGTAAACCTAAAATGTTCTAATTTACTCTGAAGAAGTATTCAGTTAGTATACTTCCTACACTACACGCACATACTCTGTAGTGTACTTACTATACTTATACTCAAGTTTACTTAATAAAATGAACTTCATTTGTACCACTTTTTATCAAGGGTATACTTAACAGCTGAACTGGAGAAGTTACAATGTTAAAGATCATTCCTGCATTCATTTGGCTATCTTTTCTTCCTTTCTTTTTAAAAAACCTGCCACTAACTTTTGGACTACATCAACACAACATTGTCTTATTTCATCCTGTTCATGATTCCTTAAATGTTTTTGTTTCTTTTTTTCCCTCCTGTCTGATTCAGGCTCATTCATCTTTCCTCATGTTCTGTAAACCCACTTCACTGTAGCTTTGTGTGCCCGCCGCTGCCTCTAACTGTATATATTTCAGTCAGCAGCCCTGCATGTCAGAGATATTGTCACTGTGTATGAACACACACCCGCATGTGGCAAGGACAAATGACAACATTTGTTACAACAGGAGCTCTTTGTGCGGTCTTGATCCAAGGCTTAACAAAAGAGAGGAGCACTTGACAATCAGCAGGTGCTCAGGATCCCATTTGCAGCACAGGTGGCTTTAAGTCACTTTCTTTGCACACTTTTGCACTCACAGCTTCATGCACGCACACACAGCACTCCATATCCACAGCACATACAAAACTATGAGACTTGCCAATCAGCCACTTGCTCAAACACGCTAAGCAGAGCAACTAATTGGTTATTTATGAGAAAAAAGAAGACGCTGTGGAATAAAATTAGAAATAAAATAAAATAAAATAATAAAGAAGTGATCATCCTCAGAGGCACTACTGCAGAAAACAACTATTAGATTAAATCTGTTTATTTTCTTGTCATTTCCACCCAGTGGTTTTTCCTAAATCTAAAGCAGAGATCAGGTGGATGTTTATCAGTGCAACAATATTAAATCATTCCTCAAACAAAAAAATAAATAAAATAAAAGAAAAGTAAAGTAAAACTTATACTTTGACTTCAAATAGTTTTGGACAAGTTCCTTTTGTAACCAATGCAAAGTATTTATCATTTTTCACAATATTCATCATTTGGACCAAAGATGGATTTTGCCTTGTGCAATGTTTCAGTTTTCCCGTGCATTTTCCCAAATTTTTCACACAACTTCCTGGCAAGACAAATGTTTTTTCTTTTAAAAAATAAAAATAAAAAGCTGTTTAGACTATACTTCTTGCATGCTGCAGGCACAGCTTTTTCTGGCGTCAACCATGAGAGAGGACTTTCTCCCACTTAAATGCACATTTTTAAACACAACATCAGTCTAGAAGCAACTCAACTGCAGCAAATCATTACACTTTATGAGAAGTGACACCCTAGCTGAAAGAAAAAGCTCTCTGCTGCTCCTGTAATCTTCTGACGAACTGTCACTGATCCTACTCTGGGAACTGAGAAAAGTCTCGGTTTTGTTACGTTTTGAACGTTTTTGAATCTTATTCCGCTTGTCATTAAGTACGGTGGATTATTTTTCTTTGTTTTATTTAAATAAATCACATTATTTTGTGTTTTTTCCAACATTTTTTTTAACCAAAATAGACTTCCTTCCTGCAAGTGACTCCTATTGTCATTTGCTGTCATGCATTTTTTCTGAGTGTTCAGTCGTCTAAATATTCCAGTTTTTCAAACAAAATGGGGATTTGATTCTTCACTCAGCTGCAAAAGTGAAGAGTTCACAAAATCCCAGACATCCACAAAGTGACAGTGAAAATTCAAGACACAACTGTTCTGTGTCACTTTAATAAAGCAACACAATGTTTTTAATTAATTCTTGCTTTATTTAAACAAGCAGCACACTGGGTTTTAAAAGAACAAGTCAATTATTCGTCATTTGGACGGCGAGGCTGGAAGTGTCAGCGCTGGTCCCATCGTTTCAGTTGTCACAGCTTCTCTTTCTCGGCTAATGGCTTTAGTTGCAGAGGGAAAAGCAAACATGGGAAAGAGAGTGAGAAGAGGGGGAAAATGCAAGCTGTTAAGGGACAAGCCTCAACCATTAGCACTGACAGGCATGCTCCCTTGGAGAGAGGGATGCTGAGTGCAGCAAGGGAGCACATTTCTTTAGTTCGTTTATGTGAAGCAGGGGGTGGGGCGGTAAGCAAGTGCTGATGCAAATTATACAAAAGTTACAAAGCTTTCTATCAAGTGTAGACAAAGACGGCAGCAGATATGTTTTAAAAATTAAGAAATGGAAGAAAAAGATGTAAAAAGAAAAGAACAACTGAAAGCTATAACTGCGCACTTTAGTTTGCGTTTGCATTAAAAGCGGTTTCAAATTTCAGTCAGCTTCTTTCTTTGCCATTTTCATCCATTCTTTTGTTGAGCCACTCTCATCCCTTACCTTATGAGACTTTTTCTCCTGAGCACGAGATACTATCAGAGGGTCAGGACAGCTCCCTGGGCAGTTAGCCTTGACAGCTGACAAGTGCTGATTTCCACACGCCAGCTTGATGCATGGGTCCTTCTCTGTGAGGAAGGTCTCAGAAGTGCTCAGTGGGTAAAAGACTTCTGCGGCCATCATTATATAAATACACCTTAAAAAACAAACAGGAAGTGAAGAAAGTTGAGACCCATCTGTCAATAAGATTCACACATAGCAGCATTTCTCAAACAAGTTTAACAAATGTGAATATTCAACAAACCATTCCAAAATTATCTTAATGAAAGCAAAAACACAAGTGTTTTTCTTTTATTGCTAGAAATAAAATCAGGGGACAAAGGGTTAAAAAATGGGTTCGTGTGTTTGTTATTTATTTAGAAGCCTAATGACCACAGGTATAGGGCTCCTGCCAAATACAATTACTCTCATGTTACCTGTAAATTGTGTCTGTCCTTAAATAGAACACTAATGCTTGTGTTTTCCAGGTACAGTTCATTTGAAATAGCACTTTTTGTTATAAATAAAATATAGAAGATACACAGATTTAGTTGGAGATGTAATCTAATGGTTTCAGGAGTAAATGTCTTGCTTTGAAGGAGGCTACGTGTTTCAGGGGATCTGTGAGTTGCTGCAGGAGGTAATCAATCACATTCTGACCTTTGGAGTTTATGTTGCAAGAGGGCGCTTCAAGAGCACGCTCTTCTCCCACGGAAACTGAAGTTAAAGGCCTAAATGACAGGGCACATTCTTTTAAGACCTTGTAACTGACCGAGATGTTCACAAATCAAGCGCACCCCTGTTCGTGCATATTTTCCCCTGCTCACTGCACACACCTCGAACCTCCTGTGGTGACATTTGAAGGACAGGGGCCTGGAGGGAGAGCTGGTTCTGAGAGGTCTGATGAGGTAGAAGGGCTGGCTGGTTGAGGGTGTGAGGTAAACAACACCTCTGAGTTCAGCTTGCATGTTTAATGTGCTCCCTCGCACTGACTGATCCGCTGGGCAGTGCTGCCGATGACAAGCTGTCTGAAGAGGCGGCCCACTCCTGCAGCATCTCACCACCTCTCACACTGTCGGTTAGCTTTTTTCTATCAAGCTGTCCATGTCTTCTACAGACACTTCCTGCTCCAATCTCTGTCCTGTCTCTATGGTTTCTCTTCTTTTCAATAAACTCTTTTGACTCAACCTCTTTCGCCTGCCCATGTGTCCACAATCCTTTGATGCAAACCACAATTATAAATACAAAATATTTGTATATAATTATACATATGACATTTAGATTTTTGAATATGATCTAAAATTACACTTTACTTTAATAGATTAGAGTACATATGTCAATGTACTTACGGTTGCAATGCGTGTCAAAATAAATTTTAAATATTTGTGAATTAGACACCCAATGACTTCAGACCAATGACTGTATAAGAGAACTGGACTGAGTGAGTTGTGACATCACCCATAGAAAATGGCTTACTTCCAGTTCCAATGAAATTAGGTCAATTCAGTCAATGAATTGAATGTCAATATATCACTAGAGGTGGCACTCAAGCTTGTTGAATACGCAAAGTTGGACGCCATATTGGAATAAGATAGATGCCGGTTCACTGCTGTGCTACAATTGAACAAACAGAGCTGAGAAAGCAAGGATGTGACTTTTCACAAGTAAATTATTACTGTCAGCTAATACTGGACAACTTCTAGAATATAATCTATGAAGATCTGAATGAGTTTACTCAGAACAGTGAACATTTAGGCTGATCTTGTTGCCTATTCAAAGTCAATGGTACCTTTAGACTTTGCATTGTTTCCCTGTTTTTTGGCAGGACCACCTATGTTTTTTTGTTTTATGGAGGATGAATATGACATTTGTATGTGGGCTCGACCTCAGATCAGTGGCTGTCCGATCTGACCGCATCGCGTGGCTCCCGGCGGTGACCGGCCAATAGCCTATGCAACAGGTGCAAGTGGTCTGTGGCGATGTTGGCTACCCACCAACCCGTTTATAAACATGGACCGAGGAGTTTAACTGTTTGTGTAAATCTTATTCTGCTAGTATATTTGAATAAAACCACAACCATGCAGCAGGTATGCATTGCATTTCCTATATAATGACTTATTTATTTATAGAAAAGTTTGAAATGTCATTTATCTGTTGCACTTTGTACAAAAACATTAATACGATGACTTGGATCTTATTTTTATGATGATCAGTTATTTTCTTTCTAAAATCAGACCAAAATTAAGCTTTTATGGTCATTTTATTGTCTCTGCTAAGCCATGTCTCATTGTTTACATACCATTGGTATGGACAAATATGATTTTCAATCGAAGTCTATGGTATTTTGGAACTTCCTGTTTGGATGGGTCGGTCCAGTTTGCACATACAGTCAGTGGTTCAGACTAAAGGTAGAGCAAATTCCTTAAAACAAACAAAATTTCTAAATGTTGTGGTAAGCTAACAAGCAATGTGGTGATTAGCATGCTAATTAGAGCAAACTACCATCTTCAGGTGAAAACAGCTGAGCTACATTTGTCTGAAAAATCAGAGAAAACACTGTTTTATCCCTAAAGGCCTGTGTAGTACCAACCCAGCCTTCTGACCATATGTTTTTTTAATCTACCCCATGCGGTCTTGGATGAAAAATTGATTAAGATAATTCACAGCACAGGGGTGTCTCTTGCAGAGGGGAAAGATGTGCTAAGTCTTCCCATAGTTTTCTAAAGACCATACTTTTGGAGTCAATCTTTTTCTTTTGTCTTTTAATGTGCTATGTATTGCCACTAGAATTGCAGTTTTTTTTACTGTGTAGATACTGAACTTCTCATAAAGAATAAAACAAACAGAGATAGAAAAAAAAATGATATTCTTACAATTCCTCAATTTTTTTTAAGTAAGACCATTTACGGATTACGTCAAAGGCTCACACAGCTTGCATTAGATGCATGCAGCTTTTTGCAACGTATGGACACAAATTTCAAGCAGACATATTTTCATATGTCAAGCATAAAAAACCTTATTTTTCTAGCTGATCACAACTACTTTTTTTTTTACAATCATTTATTTTAGTTGTGCAACCGCTTAATGCCGGAGATGTTGCCGGCGACGCCTAAATAACATACTGTAACTTCTCAAACGTCCATCCAATCAACATGAATCAGCTGATTCTGATGTGGAGAATATGCAATACTTTAAGCAAAGTCACTTTTCTTCGCAAACAATATCACTTGGTATGCGCTGAATGCGTAAACACTTCACTACGGTAATGTGTATATAGCATATCAGCACAAGGCTGCTTTTCTCCACTTCAGAATCTGCTGGAATTACATTTATTGTGTGAACGGTTGAAGAGTTACAAAAGAGTAGAGCTAAAACTCTGGCGTTGAAGGGTTAAATCAATTGACTTTAGTTCAATATCTTCATTTTTGAACTTTTTCCTATTGGAACAATTTTCCTTTGTGGCCGCTCACTGAGTGGGCAGATGTGCCATCTGGATGAGAGGAGGCTCGGATGAGTAAAAGTAAAAGCAGAACAGATTCTCTCGCATTCAGAGGAGATAAAAACCACATCGACATAATTTACTTAGGGCATACACTTAGAACATTTATTGCTGTGTTGTCAGGCTTTAACCTTTGATGCTATATTCATTGACACAAGGATTTGTCTCAGAAAGATAGAAAGGTATATCTTTGAAGCTAAAACAGCCCTTGGTTACTTTGTGTTTTTCCTCTTCAATCTTAAACCTCAGCAATCCTTACTGACAAACAAGACACTTCAGGAAAGACAACTGCTTCAACTGAAGTCAAAACACACTCGTACCGATGCACACACACACAGCTGCCTCACGCATACATATCAAACTCTGCAATAAAACATTGTCATAAAAGTGATTTTGCATGATCAACGAGGTCAAACCCTCAGATTTTCTCACATCATCTCAATCTTTTCTGAGAAATTAATGTTGAGAAATAATCTAAACACTAAGGATGCAACAGTCTAATTATAGGAATCAAGCTTAAAGATGAGCATCTCCCTCTTAGATGGCGTAAGTCATCAAGCGGCGAAGCCAAAATAATTTTACATTAAAAACAATATTGTGTTGTTACAACATACTGTATGTGTGTGACACATTGGGCAAGAAAATAAATTCAGGTTTCATTCTTTTTCTTTTTAAAAAAGCATTCTGTATTGCAATCCCACAACCATGCTTAAAGAACACTAAAGTGCCCATTATCGATATGTATGATGATGTGAGACTTAAATAAAGCTTTCATAGAGATGTTTTGCTGCTTATGGTTTTCAACCAGGGGACTACAAGCAAACAAAGTTATTTGTGCACATATAGATGTGTAAGCTGTGTCCCCACGTCATGAATGAATATGGCTGCTCCCATTTCTCTTTGACTCCAACATCTTGGTAAAATAAAAAGGTCCATTAGGAACAGGTGTTCCCACTGAGAAATGTGCTGCAGGGAACGATGACTTCGGCGCACAAAGTCGGTGTGACATTTTTTTGCTTTGTTGTTTTGTATAGTCCATCTTTTAAAAATGTTAAAAAACTGGAAGCCACTGGCAGACAAAAAGTCCCAGACAACAGGTTAAAGACACTGCATGGGTTCAGACAAATAAGGACAACACTTGCACGTGCCTAATCTCTTTTCTACAAAAATATTTGAATAGGAAACACACGGTTATCACCCGACATTGACATCTTGATACACCTCTTTATATAGATTAAAAAAATCTTGGTTAAATGCAATCCCATCATGCAGTCAAGGTCCCCTTGTAACACTTGTGATTTTGTCCATTCATCTGTAATCCTTGAGGATGTAGAGAAAGAGTCGAGTCAAAAGAAGTGTGCTTGAAGTCTCACTTTTTAAGAGTCATGTTTTGGTGCACAAAAAGTTGCCCAGTGCACACTTTGCCGTGCCCTCTGAAGGGTTTATTTATCTCCATTCAACCTGGCTCTCTTTCACACTTATTTCCTCACGTTCATGAGCAAGAGATGCTCAAGATAGAAAGAAAATAACCAATTTCATGATTCACTCCATGCAGAACTATACCTCCACTGTCAGTCAATTTCTTTTAATTTTCTGCTCCCGCTGAAGACCGGGTTGACAGATGCACAAAGTCAATACCTATCTTCTGTTTCAAAACACTGATGTATGGGCCAGTGGTGAGAATGATTTTATTCATGCTCTGGATACCCGAGACAGTGCTGTCGTACATAGTCACAGGCGAGTGGCACACATTCTGCAGCTCTCCTCCACCTCGTGTTTTACTCTGATCTCCGCAGAGGTCCTTTGCCAAAATGAGTAGGACTTATTGTTTCCGTCTGCCAGAACAGATGGACATTATATCCGCTTTCTGCTTTTCGATCCAAAGGACACAAAAAAAAAAAAACTTTCTTCCCCTCTCGCAGCCTCCCTTCCACCTTGATATATTCTGCTGTTGCAGATCCTCCGCCCACTGACTTTCAGTCCTGCCTCTGAGACACAACAAATCAAAACAGTTCGATTGGCATGGATAGCTGTGTCGAGTTCAGGTGCTTCTGTTCTCTCATTTCAGCCTTGTTGAACCCGAGCCTTTTCAAACTAAAGTCGACCAACGATAAAATTCTTTGTTTCGTCTTTCTTTCTGTCGACTCCCTGATATGAATGAGCTTCCTGGTTTTCCTGTATGAGCAGAACCTTCCACGTAACGTGATCCATAGCTACAACCCCAAGAGGGTAGAAGGACCTCTTCTTAGCCCTTGGACCTTCACTCTGAAGGGTGATTTGTTTCCATAAAACTGTAGCTAAGGCCGCAGCCCAGATAGCATAAACAGAGCACAGGCATGTCATAGATGTATAGAAAGAGACTGAAGAAGAGAGTTAAGGGTTCGCTTTTGGGATGCGGGTCATCGTGTGTCATCAAACTTCTGCTTCGCTGCAGAAGCAGAGCAACTGAGATGGGCAGCGGTGGATTTAGTTCCAAGGAATGGAATACCAAGGAAAGATTGATCATCAGGTTTCATCTATTTTTTCGACAGGGCCCCAAGGTTGTTTGGCTTGAGCTCTTCCCTTTCAAAACCTGCTCTCCATCTTCTGTTTCCCCTCTTCTTTCTCTTCTCCTTGTTTCTACTACCCCAGTCCAGGGGTTGGCCAAGAAACCCTGGGGGTCCATAAGCTCTAGGCCGATAATCTCCTTGCGGTTCTCCCTGCTTCGGGAAGACAACATCATTCCCCCTTTGTCCAAGCTGCCTGTGCTGTTGCATTTCTTCACAGCCCCTCCCTGATACACAAGGGAGCTGGGCGACAGCAGTGATGTCAGCGACAAGCTGCTTAGCGCTTCTGACAGATGTTCACTGTTACCAGTTTGGCTCGAGCCACAACCCCCGATAGATGATCCAATACCTATTCCGAGATCCTCATCCGAGGGGTCAATAGAGTCATCACGGGTGTACCCAGGACTAGTGCTGCCTCTTCCGCTGCTTTGGCTCCGCTGGTGACCTTTAGTGGCTAGTAGGGTGACAGTGGATGATGGTTTCAGCTTTGGGCTCATGGTCTGAAGTGTAGAGAAGATTGAAGTTCTGTCTTCATGTGGTACGGCAGGGCACATGGGAAGTAGCGGAGCTGTTATGGGCACATCCAGGTTGCGTGGTGGGGAGACACTGAAGCTCAGTCCTTCTTCCAGAGTGGTTTGAAGGCTGCCTTCAGAGCTTCCAGTAGCAAGGGATGAGTCACTGTGGGATGGGTACTGAAGTAAAAAATAAAAAAGGAATTGGAAAGTAAAGAAAAGTCACAAAAAAGTCCTTTCAATTGCACTAGTTTGAATAATAATATTGACACTTAATTGAAAAGTATATTTTAAGGCATTCAGCGATGCAATACAGCAGGTAAAATTGTATCGAGTTCTACAATATCTATTCATCAATTTCTGTCTTACTTGGGCACAAAGCATCTTTCTTTGGACTGCAGGGGAGCTGAATGAAGCCCACGAAGATGGGGAGGTTAGCCGAGAACCCCTTGACAAACGCAGGCTCCTACTACGACTGGGTACTGGGATGGCGCTTCCTGCAGAGTGGAAGAACGTTACAGGCAGATGGAAGGGAGTAGAAACACTACTGGCTTCTCCTTCCCTATTCGTTTCCTTGCCGGAGATAATACCTAGAGACAACAGACACAACACTACATTAATATCCTTTACTGGTTCATAGATCAATGCTCTTCTGTGACTGATTGGTTGTCACGGTGGGGCATAATTATTAGTATTCTTCTGTAGTTACAGCAATTTAATAGCTATTAAGGAAGAATGACAAGCAAACCTCCAATTCAGTCAGTACAGATAATTACTAGTGCCTTCCTCCGTTGAGCTCTTCTGCTGCAGGGCAATGGTCAGAAGCTGAATCGTTCTCAAAGCTGATGAATATGCAGTGTTATCGTTGAATGAATGTGTTGTTCACATAGATTTACCCTGCATGAAGGTTCAAGTTTATCAAGAGCTTCTGCCCTTTGAACTCTTTTTCAGTTTTTCTTTGAGTGCTTGTGGTTTTCTGCTTTGTGAACTTTTTGCTGTAGTTCCCTTTGTTTCTGGACATATATTCTTGTTCTTTCATCTGTTCTCCATTGCTCATTAATCCATCTGAATGCTGCTCTGGTTGGATTGATTTATTATTAATTTTGGTGGTAGGCTTACACAATTGTCTTAAATCATTCCCTCTGTGCATACCATCTTATCTATCATCTGCAGTTGAGTCATTTTTCCTAAACTACTGCAGCGGTTCATTAAATTTCCTTGTTCCTTAGACTTCCTTGTGTAAGTTCAGAAAAATGTGTTATTCTATATTATTTATGTTTTTTTAACTTTATGTTAACAAGCAAACCACACAAACTGTTGAAATAGAATGACTACCCATGAAAAAACCTTGTAATGCATGAACATATGCACATCTTTGTACAAATGATCCATGTGTGGATTTACAAACCGGGGCTGTAGGGAGGCGAGCACATATGTGACGGGTGTGTTTGAATTTCCATCCTCTGTGGACCCATCCTTGCATCTGTTCCAGAGTTGAGAGCTCTGCAAGGCTGGCAGGACCCTGGCCCCTGACCCTGCAAATCCATCTGAGCATGGTGGTCTCTGTTGTGACCTCCTCCACCATCGGCTTCCTCTGAGCTGCGAGAGTCACTGTTGCACCTCCCCTGAAAAATACAATTTCCAACATTGAGATAAAATCTTGATATTTCAATGACAACATCAGTATAACATCTGTAAACATCTTTCAAAAATATGACTTAAACCTAATCTTCCCAAAGGCACAATTTAAAAATCAGGATTAACATAATACAGTGGGGATTGAAAGTTAGGGAACACATTTTTGGCCATGTGGCGAGCAGCGAATCGCATTTGGTGGGAATGCACCTTCACAGTGATGCAGGGGTACACTGGGGGGCTACAGACCAGCAAAAATCTTTGTCCCCACATTAATGAGTCAATATTAGCATTATTCTTGACAGAGATTAGGAATTCATCAATGCAAGCCTCTGTAAGTATTAGTAATGGCACCTCAGCTGAAAGAACAACTG
Organism: Adrianichthys oophorus; assembly: GCA_036245035.1. Lineage (NCBI taxonomy): Eukaryota > Metazoa > Chordata > Actinopteri > Beloniformes > Adrianichthyidae > Adrianichthys > Adrianichthys oophorus. The sequence continues at coordinate 9,590,144 of BSAI01000125.1, read as the reverse complement.
TTTTAAGGTTTTTACCAATCATAAAACTGTTTGATCCTTTCAATTATAACGGCCTTCCACTACGCTGGTCTTATTTTCCACCCTTCTAAAGTGTTCTGCTCCCACATATACATTCTATGTATGTGCTCCGGCACTGCAGTGAAGTGTGTCTATGATGAATGTTACAGACCTCTCTCCACTTTTTAAGTGGGAACTAGTAAAGTTGGTGACTGCCAAGTGCTTTTCTGCCCTGTTGTAGTTGCACGTGGCCTCCTTTCTTGGGATTTATGAAAGCTTTAGGTACAAATAAAAACAACAAAAAAAAAAGCAGCAAAAAGAAAATGGGATTTCTCTGCATACAAAAAAAATATCCCTGCAAAACAATTTCCACTAGAACCCTCAGATGTGTTTTAACATAAACAATGTTTGATTAATTACATCATTATTCTTATCAACTCCTCTTGTTTGCCTTTTTTCTCACCTTTCTTTAATAAATACTGGTTCTCTCTGCGATTACAAGCTTATCAGGTAAACAAGGAGCATGAAGTGCTACTGCTGTTGAAGAGGAGGATTTCTAAGAAGGACAACTGATAAGGGATGTAGATAGTTGATAGTGAGGCTCAGAGCTGCTTTGCTGGTGTTACCCTGAAGTCATGCTTTAACGTTGCCCTGTGGTCAAACATTGAGAGTGTTAAAGCATAACTGATGAAGTCTAAAAGAGGAGAGCGCAAGTGAGATTCACCTGCAATGTGACTTGGGGAAAACACAGTGAGAAGATTTATTGCTGCAGCAGTTTATGGTGGATAAAGACCGTCGGTTCTTCAAAGAAAAGATATTAACCACGCATGCAGAAGGAAAGGGATTAATAGATCTTTACAAAATATGGCTTTACTCTGTAAATCACATGGGTCTGCAGTAGCAGTAAAAATTATTTGGTAATTTGACACTCTTCGGGGAGCAGAAACACTCCATTTGTCAAGTCTGTCACTCTCTTAGGGCGCACTCACACTAGGGGCACTTTTCTTGAAACGAACCAGGGCAGGATTAGTCACCCCTTCCAACTCCCCACTGGCCTGCGCTTATATTGCTACAATGACATTATTCTACACACTCCCACACAGCGGAGGGTGATAGTGTACACATTCACTGGTTTCCTACCTGATTTTGCGCAGAAAAAGCCTGTGGTTGGTCAATTTTAGCTTTGATACCAAATAAGAACGGAGGCAGAATCTACTAAACTGTGTTCAGACTCATCTTCTCAAGGCAGCAATGGCACAATAATACTTGATTGGACATGAACACAATCTGTGGGTAACCTCAGCCTTGTTCTGATATATATATACAATCAGAGCCAACATAAACAGGGAACAGCAGTTCTGCATGATGCTTGGGGCTAATCTAAACACAAAAATCACAGTTTTTCATTGGAATTTTGGGGAATTTTCATCATCTCAGAGGTATGACACAAATGTGTGCATGGGTATTGCACACTAATACTCTAAATTATACATGGATTGTTTCAGATATTTTCAAAATTCCATTCAGAATTGTACCTCTTAGTATCCTCCTTTAAACCCCACTCTGCACATACTCACCTTGCTCTCTTGTGCGAACATGTGAAAGGTGTGTTCATCCAGGCTGAGGTCATCCGGCAGAGCAGGGGATGAAGACTTGTCTGAGAGCTGCTCTGACTTTAGGGAGGCTTGCTCAATTTCTGCCATTCTGATCTGCTGCAAAGAATTTGTTCAATATATCAAGGTCTTTAAATGACAAGGATTAGACATGGTGACCCTGTCGGGCTTCTTGACATTACATAAACAAGGACTTTTGATACAGAAGAGTTCCTTAAAAGCATATTATTGTGCTGTAGAGATGCAAACATAAATAAATAAAAACCCTAAACAGATAATTAGCAAAAAATTAACCACAATACTGTGGTAATTGTCTGTAAAAATAAAAGATATTTAAAAAGTACTACTATACCTTTAGGATCCTGAACTACAGAACTAAAAAAGTAATCCCTTACTTTTAGGAACTGCACTCAGTTCATGTTATCTATTCACCACATTGACGTAAATATTTTACTGTCCTTTTCTACTAGCCATATTTGCACTATAATTGGCTGAACCAGTCATACATTTCGTTCCACCCTGTGGTGAATTGACAATAAATAATATTTTAATCCTTACCTTACAAAAATACTATAGGAAAATTGTAATGTGCTGTATTACTTTTAAGTTACTTTGAAGTAGAATACCATCTAAAGAGACAAATGTACTGCAAAGTATTTCATGTTAATATAAGGGGTGATAATAATGACAAATCATAAAGTTTGATCTTTGCCCCAAAATTATTTTTTCACAAATAAAGATAAAGAAATTTCTTTTAAAATTATTTATAGGTTTTTTACCCTGTGAAACACTTCTTGATTTTGCTTTTCCTCACCAAAAACAATGCCTCACATTTTTTTGGTATGGCACATTAATTCAAATATTTTGGAAGGATTTTACTCGTTTTGTAACAACCAATCTGTGTGAAGATTATGAATTATTTTTGGAACATATTGTTTTTGGATATTTTATTTATGGAAAATGTAACACAGATAATAAATATATTTAATCAACTCATAATTATGGCTAAATATTACACACACATGTAAACATGTTAACAAAAAAATCTATTATATAGAGATATTGTATGTAAAAAGCATTGAATTTTACACTAATAGAAAAGCTGTTAAAACAGTTGAAGCTTGGTCTAATTCAAAACTTATTTGTTTATTTATTCCCATTTTAATTTGTATTATTCTATTTCTTTAAAGTATTATTGCTTTATTCTGTCTTTTAATCTCCTGGCATGTTCAATAATCTGTTGTGATTTAACTCAAATGAATTAGAATTTGATTTGGAGTGTCAGGCATTGTCAGATGTCCTGTATGTGAAATATTTGTCAATAAAGTTAATTTTATTGATATATATATTTATATAAAATCAAAAAAAGCACAATTAGGGGAACATCTCTCAGCTTTAGCCATTTTACCGCATATAAATAAGAAGGTAGACCAACTTAATTATTTACCATCAACTAAAAATGATATTTAATAAAAGCAGGTTAAAATGCATCTTCTTACAATGACAACATTGCAGAAAGATCTGTGAAAAAACAGGTCTAAACACACTTGTGTTTGGGTCTATGAAGGCTAACAAAAAATTTGCTTCATGGTCTGTTTTGAACTTGATACCCACAAGTTACTGAACATATAATGAGTAAAATAGGACTCAAAATGCATTAGTACTGCGCTGCACTACTTTGGTAGAGCAAAAGTTAATTTGTTACGATTGAGTTACTGGCGTTGAAGTGTGTCAACAGTTGAAAAAGGTTTAGCAAGAAATGACGCAGCAGTTCAAATCTCGTGAATCTTGTAGTGAATTAAAAGGTACCCCATCCATACGTCAGTACCAAATTCAAGTCCTTGATTGGTCAAAGTTCAACCTGGTTTAACTTTCAACTCACATTTAATGGCTGCGCTTTTTGTCTTTAGGGCCTGAAAATGGTTGTAGAAACTTCCGTGTGAACAAGAGAGTTTTGAACGCGAAGCACGCATTTACATTGACTTTTTAGTGGAATAGGTCGCTTGAACGCTGAAGGCGGTATGAACGCAGCTTTAAGATTAATATACTAATTAAAAAAAACATTTCTGCATAATACAATTACCATCATTTAAATTCCTTTTTTTGTTTTCCAGATGGCTCTGCTGATAACAACACAAACATGTTCCACAATCCTTTGTTACTGAGCTCAGTGGTTTTGGATCAAAATTCGGGCATGGGGCTGCATCTTTCATCTGTATCTCATCAATTGATCTCCAGGATACAGTTGTGCTGTTGCTTCCTGACACAACTTCTCAAATAGGTCATGCCAGCTATTTTTCGCTCTGCCTTCCCTGCATCAGTAATCAATCTCTCTTCAATCCAGCTGAATATCTGACTGTTTCCAAGCATCTCCGCACAGAAAATCCCCCCTAGATGCCACAGATTTAGATAATTACTGGCTCACTACCAAGCTTACCAACACATTTCATATGAAGTTGTCAATTTGACACGTTTTACTTTTTTGCAAGACCTAACTTGGTTGCATAATTATGTGTATTACACATAAACACAGGTTATTCTTTATTCTCCACAGTTTTTCAGTTCCTCATAATTTTTACTCATTCATTTCTTCAGTCTTGCATATCTGATACATCTCAACTCTCACAAATACAAGTCATCAACCTTGATAGTTTCATTTACGCAGATATTAATTTCACATTTCAGATTTAATTTATTCCTTTATTCCTTCCAGTGAGGAAATGTTACACTAAGTTAACCTGTTGTTTTCGGAGGACCTACTGGAAACTTCCACATTAATTTGGTCTTTTCAACATGAAAACAATTATCCTCGTTATGTGCTTTAATCAGTCTTTTGTAAACAAAATTTCGCTGGATACTAGATCTAAACCATCGCTGCAAAGCGATTTAGTATCTTGCTAATAGCATCTGATCACAGTTGGTATTTTTTCTTAAGAAAAACTGGTGGCCACCACATTTTTGTCTGAACTTTTTGTTTTTTTGCTTCAATTTATAACCAATTGGAAAATTTCAGTATATTTGTACAAGACCCTGAATGGATACTTTTGCATGTAACTGATTTGCTGAAGGTCTTTTCAAGCGGAAAATTTTAAAACAAGACTTTTTGTCTTACAAAGTAGACCATTAGACACTTAATACAGAACAACTGGACAGAAGACTACATCTAGAGTTCATTAGGTTATGTAAATCTTATTTTGCGCTGGTAACAGTTACTGTCTTTTAAATCAGGCATCCACTAGGGCAAGGGCATGACGAGGAATGTAGATTGAGTACATTTGCATCCATTTGACAACCTCTGAGCATATTCTTGAATGATTTATTAGACCCTTTGACACCTTCAGCAATGTATTTCTACCTTTTAGCAGACATACTAAACACTTTACCCTTCTTTTGCAAACACACCATAAAGTTGCAGAAAACTGTTCAAATGTTTTGGGAAACTTGTGGAAAGGCTACAATCTACATACAGTAAATGACAGTGCAGAGCTGCTGGGAACATTTAAGGACAAGAATTTCAGAAGAGTCTAGGCATCTTTTTTTTTTAGCTTGGATTTGAAGCAGTTCAGGAAAATTAAGTGCAGCACTGAATTTATGACCATTGCAAATTATAATAAGTATTTGAAAGTCATCCTTATTGTCCTAACCCATGAGTTAACCCCTCCTGGTGTGATCCCAGATGTTTACATTTAGCATTTTCTTCATTCTCAACTAATAAGGGACACTCCGAGTTTTGTCTGCAGAGAATGTGCAGAGATTTCTACAAAATATGATTCATTTTCGTCCACGTCTGATACAGAAAATATATCAAAACGACAATATGCTTCCTCAATCCTAACTTATCTTGTCCCCGCTCATCTTAAGGTAATCATATCCTGTAATTGTAACAACCTTTTACATCTGTTTCAGAGCAGTTGAATTAGCAATTGAAATTGATTTGAAAAGTGAAAACCATTATGATAGTGAGATTGCTTGAATAGTGGAAAAATTCTCTCAGGAAGAGCTGCTGTTGGGAAAAAAAAATCAGAGTTTGTTTAAACATTTAGAACAGTCTCACTGAAAACAGAAGACCCCAGAGCAAAAGTTAACAATGACAGTAGGAACATGTTGACATAGACAATTCAAAATAAAACATGTAAATTACTAAAACTAGATTGGGTTGATCTGCTTTTGGAAGGCCAAGGTCGTAAGAACTCTGAAGTAATGGAAAATGGTGATATGGTTTGATGAAAGGAGCATGTGGCATCAGTCCAGATCTTAGACTCATTTGGAATCAGTCAATTTTGCTGAAGAAGAGTATCTTCAATATAATTTTGCAATTCATTTCATAAAAATATGCTTTTGTTAATTAAGAAAAAAATACTATTGATTCTACACAAATGGTCCATGTAAATACTTTGAAATGACAACTGGAGAAATATTAGGAGGTGCTCTAAAAGCACAAATGTAGCTGGTATATGTATGTGAAATTTCTGACATTTATACCAGAATTAGTTCAAATTTTGAGGACAGGAAGATCATTTAATGTGGCTGTTGAAATGGGATCCATTTTTCCCCCCCTGCTCTCCCTTTTTAGAGCACTTTTGTGCATAATTTCAAAACAGAGGTGAGTGGACTTTTAGAGTTCTGGGGAAGTTCCAGGCACGCTGCTTTGGAGAAGCAAAGCCATAAATAGCCGGAGAAAGGAAAGTGAAAAGAAGTACTTAAAGGGGGCCAAATGAAACTGAATGAAGTGAGGCTGGTTAGCGATTTATTCATACTTTGAGAAAGGTGAAATAGACAAATAGCTTCATAGAAAAAGATTGATCGTCAATATGAGAGCGTAAATCACCGCTGCCACTGACCCCAAAGAAAGACAGAAGGAGAAAGATGGAATGAAGCCAAACAGAAAAATAAGCGCATGCACAGCCATTCGTTAAATCAGAAAAAAAACGTATATTTATAAATACGTTTTATTGTTATGTTTTTTTTGGGGGGGGGGTCATTTAACTGCCCCCCCCACTTATGCAACAATTGATTACTTTCTGTGTGACTATCTCGCTGCTTGAGAGCTGGGCTGGATTTGGCTCTAACAGAAGGATCTGCAGGTCTTCTCGGTGCATTTATCGGCACATCACAGAGAGTGCAGCCTCTTACGTTCTGTATTCCTTACTGTACCTCCAGAGACAACAGAAGGCACAACAGGAGGACTTGTTATACTGTTGCCTCAAAGCTAACTACAGAAATATTGACAGCCTCACTAACAATAACAGGGGCTTCAGGCAATCTGCAGCACGAGGGTGCAGAAACAAATAGTTCTAACTCTGTACTGATGGGAGAGCTGGACGGAAAGCATACTTGACTTATGTCTGTGCAGTTAATGCGCAGTTAAATACTTAACACGGAAAGGGGCACTAAAGGTTTGTGTCCATAAAAACACATGGAAAATTAATGACATGCAAAAAACAAAGTTGTACTTGATTTACGAACCCGACTGAATCTGTTTAACTTTCAAAATAACAGTCCGCTTGTTTGCCATTGATGAATATTTCATATGGGAGGTTTTTGTTAAATACTCTCATAGCTAGATTAATTTAGCGCTATAACAATAAGCTTTGTCAAACGTGAAGCAGGATTGCGCTGTTGGTTGCGATTGTCAACATGTGCAATAGATGGCAGACTTTCTTTCAAAGGCTTTCGATGGTTTCATCTCTCTGCTCGCCATTGGGTTGGTTTGACTTATGCAACTCATCGCACACACTCAGTCTTCATTCAAATGCTAATTTTTATACCTGCTGTCTATTGCACAGCCAGTAAATCCACCTCACATCTTTTTAAAATGACTCATAGAAGCATTTAAAAAAAACATTTAAACATTAAAAAAAAAAAGCATTGAACTTGGTTTGCTTTTTTTTTTTTTATTAATGGAGACCTCTTCTCCAAAAAAGATTTTTAAATTCTAAACTACAGCGGTAACAGAGCTGAAAAAGGCACTCAAGACACTAGCCATATCTCTATGGTTAGAAAAACAACAGGCTAACAAAAAGTCTAAATAGTGGTTTTGAGTTGTTGTCAATCCTTCTGTCCCAAACTGGGGGACTTGTTGCCACTGCACACCTTTGTCTGTTCTTCGGTATGGTAAACCAGTTGGTTGGGCTTCAGGCATTGGCTGTATGAGAACTGGAAAAATAGAGTGTGGCGTCACTAGTGCTGTGGATCGTTACTTAGGTGGCAATCGGATTCGATTCACGAATCAAGCTCAATGATTCACTGATCTAAACATGATGTCTTACTTTTCAATATAATGTGTTTGTACAATATTGAGCTATATGTGTCTTTTTCCTGGATGTATTAAATTTAAATTAAATGTATTAAATCATCATCATTAACATTTTTATGTACAACAGAGGATAAAAATCAACGAAACTGATGAAAAGACAAACATTTAGATAGAAAGAATTAGTGTTAATCACTTTAAACAAGATTTTTTTTCTTCAACCTTCAGGTCAACAGTTAGAGTTTCCGTAATCAAAAGAATGTAAACACTGGAGTAAATTCGTTTTCCCAGAACTTATGTCAGTAAATGGAACTTGGTCTCATTTTCTTTTTCAACTGCAAAAAAACACTTGTTTTATTTTGAAAATGGGAAGCTTTACCAATCTTTATTTTGAAGATTTGTTTACTTCCAGTGACAGTAGCGCCGCACATTTGGATTATTTTTTGTTTATAAACTTAAATCCAGCCTTATTTTGCAATTCAGAGCAATAAATACATTGTGCATAAATTATGTTTTTACTACTCTCTACTATATTCATCGAGATTGTGAAATCAGCTATCTTGGACATCGCAAAAATTCTTTGAAAATGGCTCAATTCGGGCTCCACCAAAATGCAGTCAAATTAGTCGCCATTTTTTTATGATTTCAAGTCAGTCTGAGTTATAAATTTATGGCAACCAGTCAAATACTCAAAGAGACTCAAATGCTGATTTGTTATTGTATAAAAATCTTTAACCCAATGAGGTAGAATCATTAAAGCTTTCTGATCAAAAGGACTTTTAAATCAACATTCTGTTTTCTGATTACTGAGTTGGTTTAAAACGTTTCTCTTCGTTGCAAAAACAATCCTGCTCTGACATCCACCAATTTCTAACAGAAGAAGCAGGTGATCCCAGGGTTCTCTGTCTTTAACACCACTGATCCGAGGTGGGACCTACCTTCTTCCTAATGCGCAGAATCTTAAGCTGCATACATGCCGCCACTTCCTATGAAAAATCTATGTAAACCTGTGTAAATGCACATCTCGGGCTTCCATGTTCAAAACTCTTGTGTTCACGCATGGCTATGCAAGTTTCTATGGTTGTTTTGGGCTCCATGAACAGATTGCATGTCCATTGAAAGTTAAAACTTTGACCAATCAGGGACTCGAAATTGTCCCTTTTAATTCATGAAGTGCCAACTGTTTGAAAATTGATCACGGAGGAGAAATTAATGATTGCGGGAATTCTGTGACACGAATTGTTTTTAAATATATTTAGTAATAGAGCTGTGAAAGAAAAAAGCCTAAAGCAAGATTCACAAAATTTGCACCGCTTTGACATTTCACAGCAAGTCTTTTCCAACTGGAGGTAGCAGACATGCGCTAGTAAGCGGTAGAAGAAGAAGGAGCCCCTCCCTGCCTGCCCAGTGTGAACACCATGAGCTAAACGAGCACTCCTGAACGTGCATCAAATGCCTGCTGTGCACGTAGCTTCAGAGGGGGGAAATAAACCTGTAAGCCCTAGCTTTAGAGAGTAGGACTGTAAAACACGTTGCTGATTCAGGTAAATACATTTTTCAAAAAGTATGCAAAAAGTCATACTGATAAGCTATAAAATGATTTTACGGACCAGTGAAAACATGGAGGTAAGAGCTGTCGCCAGAGGCTTTGTATAGTTTGTTCGTTATTGACCTGATGCCTTTTCATCTCCAAAAGTACTGCTTTTCTTTCAATTTCTTTAAGTGTTTTAATAACTCCTAGTCAAACCCCTTCCTTAAGCATTAGTTCAAGCTATTTTTGAGAAACTCTTGTAGCCTTAAGAAGTTCCTGCTTAGACCAGCTAATAGCTCCGGCCCCCACTGCTTCACTGATCTGCATCCTGCACACTCAATTGCTACTCTCAAGCAGCGGTTCAACCCAGGGAACATCTTAGTCAGCTCCTTGATGATAGTTTCCACTGTCTCACACACTGCACCCAAGTCTCCTGCAGCGCATTGCTGTCTGAATTAACACATTACCCCCACAGGAAGACAGTGCGGTGAAAGGCCGATGCACGCACAATGCCTTTTTCTATTCCCATCAACACATAGTTCAGGAATTTGGATGTTCAAAGAATGTGAAAACCTGCAGCGGAATGGTACTGGGTTAGAGGAATAAATCAGAGACAGGCAGAGGGACAGCAAGAGAAGTGAAAGTTCAGATGAGGAGTCGAAACATTGCAAAGAGTGGAGGAAAGATTGATGGTTTGACAGCATCTGCAGACAAGCAGAAAGCATAGCCAACAGGTGAAGAGGTGTAGATTACAGTCACTGCTCTCTCTGAACTGACACTGCACTGTCATTGTGATGGACAACACTTTACAAGGATATGAAATACAGTATGTGAATGTGGGCTCATCGCAGGATCTTGATTTTAAACAACAGCGTAGATGGTAAAACTAAGTTTGTGCGTGCATGCTTGCATGCTTCCAAAGTGGTCGCAGTTGTTGCTGCATGCACATGATCTGCCTGATACATGCACGAGAGTTACTAAATTAACACATTTAGCTATTTAGGATTTACTGACGGGACAGCACAAAAAAGATACTGACATATTTAATTAAACACAAACTTGAACAACACTTTTCATTCAGACTGTGTACACACATGAGTCTGTTTATATGTGAAAGGCAGACATTTATTTGTCAGCACTTTAAACAGTAAGATAAACCCAGAACTATGGGTTGGTTTGTCAGACATGTTATCCAAATTGTGTGTATTCAAAGGAATGGGCTTGGTTTCAATGAAAATGTTTTAGGTTCTTTTGTCTCCAAAAATCTTTTGAGCTTTTTTGAAAGCATATTTATGTAATTTGTAGCAAAAATCAATAAACCTATGTCATTTTCTAGGACATAGTTTCTGCAGTTCATTAGAAATTCTTCTCCGGGTTGTGGGTGGCACTGTTGGACCGGAGTAACCCCGCCCCCTTTCCCCTCTCTGTAGTTGAGAGGAAGCTTGTCCATCGGAGTGGATCACATTAAAATGATACATTTTTAATTAAAATTACACCAAGTCTGAGTTAACATAATCTTCGAAGAATGATTTAGAATCTACTTAGTACTTTTCCTACAAAACAGAAAAGACAGAAACAGGAAGGTGTGGCTTACAACATTTTCTGTCCTGAATCAAATGTGTTCACATTCCAGATTTTTGGCACAACGAGAAAAATAAATCAGTATGGGAGATCAAAGTAGTACTGTGGTTGCTGTGAGCCTCTGTCTGGAACACTGTGAATGCAGCTGTCAAGACAGAGAACCACAACAGAAGTCATTATGAATGAAATGCAGATTAAAACCAAAGGGTTTCCTTGTTTCCGTTTAATCAGAAGGCTAGTTTTAACATCTACACATCTCCTGTGTGTGTATTTGCGCTAAAAACACATTTACTTTTTTTTTTTTTTTAAGCGTGCTCAAGGTGGTACCTCTAGTGGGTGGCTCTTGCAGTCTTTGCAGATAGGTGGAGGAGAGGAGTAGTGGTGGAAAACAGAACCGGACAGGTTGTCGATCATCAGCATCTCCCCCTCTAAAGTATCCTTGATTAGGAGAGATACGCTGTCCAACCACTGGCTCTCCTGGAACACAAACATGCACACACCAGACACACACCACGGATACACACACACACACACACACAGGACGCAGGCCGGCAGACCAGTATGCGCGCAGGTGCAAACATGCGCACATGCGTACATGCGAGGACAAAGAACACGCAGGGAAATGCATACACCACAGTAGGTTATAGTAGTGCCTGTGTGCAACCTGCAGGTTAATTTGTTTGCTCAGTCACCCTTAAGAGTGTACATTTCAACTTTGTCAATAAACATGTAAAAATTAAAGCATCTTCATATAGAAAACACAGAACAAGACTTCCCCTCTTGCCTTGTTGGCCTTTAGGGTTAAACACTTTTGGAAAAAGGAACCTCCATATTATGCACTCATTAGCAAAGGAACACTTGATTTTACTGTCAGGTCCTTAGGCACTGAGAGAAAAGCAATTTGATTTGATTTATCACCTCACTTAGCATATTCAATACTGAAAGAATTTAGGATTTAAGCACTTACTTTCTGCTTAGGATCATTTTGGCTTGAGACTAAATTTAAGTGAATAACTCGATTCCCTTCCTGCTTGAGCTTTATTTCAAGGGTTTCGGTAGGAGCAATGCAGCAAAAAAAAAAATAAAATAAAAAAAGAAAACACTATAAGAAAAGAACCCGAACAAAAAGTAAAAATAGTTCAGTTTCTTTCTTGGATCCTGCATTTTCCATTAAATGTGTCTGTAGCAAATCCCCAACAGCCAAAATAACTGCATTACATCAGCAGATATTTCCCAAAAGATACTGTGAAATAGGGTCACTCCTCTTCAATCCCCCACATAAGCCTTTATTTATAACACAATTCGAAAACACCGCTTATGGGACTATACTTGGATCTGCTGTGCAAGTACACACACTTCATAAGAATCAGGTGGTTGTGTTACATTAAACCCTGAGCTACCATTTTTGAATAAGAGGGGGATAAAAGCTCTAAAGTTACTGTACAAGCAGCAGTTTAAGTATGAAGCACATCAGACAACACACACACACACAGTTTTGTGTAGGTGGGGAGGTTAATTCAAAAAAAAAAAAAAAACGTTTAATTGACTGTGGTGGCCTATGTGCTAGCCCCCATTAATAAGTGTATTAGTGGACAACAATAGGGCTTGTCTGCAGGGAATAGAACTAAAGAGTGAAGGAGCAGAGAGCTGAAATTAATTATTGCCTTTATCTGGCAGTCACTGGCTCAGCCATTATCTCCTTCTCTGTGTGTGTGGACTTCCCATACTGTCTGCTAAAAGTGCTGCCAAACTCAAATGTCTGTGAACTTAAAGGAATCTCGAAAGATTCTATAACAACGTATTAAAGTTTGGCTGCAGACCTCAAAAGGGGCAGACTCTCCCACCTCTGCTGCTTTATACGAATACATTTCTGTCACATGGTGACAGACAAGGCATGGCTGAACTTTTGCATGTGTCATTATATCTCATAAAATGCATGTAGAGTGTCTTTGCACACTCAAAGCAGACAACCATTAGTTTTGTGGGGGTATTATTTCTATTTCTGAACATGTTTTGACCAAAAAGAAATAGTTTTTTTATGTATTGGAAGAGCTCCCTGGGAGATTTTGACCTCACATGTTTAACTGCAAGGGCTGCACACGCACACTTAAAATCCCCACAAAGTACCTTTCCAATAAATTATGCTGTTCTGCTTTCCCCTCCACTGCATCACTTTTAAGGCAGAGAGAGGAGAACTAAGAGTCGAAAAGGCGGAGGAGGATGCTGCCAGTGTATTCTCCCTGGTCTGCATGAAGTTCCTCCGTCAGCCAACACCAAACTAAAAATGGCAGCGTGCCGCCAAAATTAGCTCTACAAAAGGTGAGACTCTTCATAGTCGCGGGTGAGTGGTCTTTATGTGAGGGAGGATATCTCACAGCATCATTAGTGATTTCATTTTGGAAACGTGTGTCTCTGCCGACCAACTCTTACTCAAAGAAGTTGGCAGAGAAAAGATGATTAACCAAGAAGAAGGAGCCTGTAGACTCAGTCTCATGTGAGTTCTGTGATGTTAATAATTCTGGAATATTGCAAAAAAAAAAAAAAAAAAAAGAAAGAAGGCTGTTGACAGAACAACAAGGCTTTAATTTAAATTAAAAAAAACCAAAACTATTTAATCGGCTTTCTAGAGCTGTGATTTCCTGGTTTAGCTGCTTAGGTGCCTTTGGGACCTTTTCTTCTTCTTTTTTTTTTAACTTCAAATGTTGAAAAAGCTTTTCTTTTTTCCGTTTTTATTCCCCCACAATATCTCTAAAGTAAAATCCTGCTGGTTTTAAGTTTAGCAAAAAAAACCAACAAATCATTACTATTAAAAAAAAAAAAAGAAGATAATAATGGGATATTCTTTGCATCTTCTGCATTCTTTTAGTTTTTGCATCAAAACTGTCTCTGGAGGAATTCCTCCAGAGTTTTAAGAAACAAACTGACAGGCTTATGAACACTATATTAAAAACATTACTGCATCAAACACATTTCAACTAATTTCCTAAAGGATTTTCAGCTTAACTGACAAAAAGGTTAAGGATTTACAATACGGGTCCCTTTGATAATGTTAGTTTATGAATAATCAATTATTAAATAACTATTAAATTAAGTGTTAATAGTGACTTTTATGCATTATTCATCGCTATTAAGTGCATTTCCTGATGCTTTGGACAGCAGGTTATTATTTAACCTTACTTCATGCATTACAAAGTGTTCAAATGCTGTCTTGTACAATTTGGCATTTTATAGATTTTTTAGGGTTTTATTAACCCATAAAAAAGGTTTTTAATTTATGCTCTGTAATGCATTTGGGTTAAATAATATAATTATAACATTAAATAACTGCCAACTAATGCATTAGGTAATTCTCATAGAAATGGAAAGTAGTGCATCAAAATGTCTTTTAACATGTTATTTAAAGGTTATTTAATGCTTAATAATGCATTAAAAAACAATAATAAAGGGACCCTTACTGTAGTGTTACCGAAAGGTTATAAAACATAAAAGATGTTCCTATGTCATATTTACTGAATCTTTTAAATGTTTTGTATGGATAAAGGCTCATTAGACTGTATGGTGTTGTAATACTAAACAGAGACAGCCTAAAACATATAATTTTTAAACTATGCTAATTTTTAATAGAAGAATTATAATGAAAAACTTAAACCTGAGGGCAATACTAAGTACCCTCTTCATTCTTCCACAGAATTTTAATAAATCAATGGATAAATTAATGGTCTGGAAGATGTCTGGACTTCTAGGCAACGGAGAAGTTTGACAGATCTTAGTGTGAGTAGTCAGGTACCTGATCATAACATACAAACACAAAGCAAATATATATGTATTTACACAATTGTTTTTTGCAACACAACAATCTAAAAATGCTTTAAAAAAGGCCTCACACTTTACACACTTTACTGTAAGATTGCTATTTTCAAGTGATTTTTGTAGCACAATATACTTCTCCCATGTCAGAAAAGTTTCTTCTGAGCCCATCAAATTAAAGTTCATGAAAGAAAAGCATTAGGCATCTGCAGTGGCAGAGCGAGAACATTTTATATGGAGGAGGAGAGGGGATTGGAGACTTTGAAAGAGTGGCAAATCCGAACATGTTATTTTATTACAATTTTGATTTAATTTAATGTTATACTTTTTTATGTTGTTTGTTCTTTTTGCAATGCTTATAGAAGTTTGTATTGATAATTTCTTAATCCTAATCAGTCTATTCTTCCTTAAGTTCCTTTAAATTCTTGGGCCGTCTTGGTTGAACTGCCTATTTGAGATCTCCCCAGAGTGGCTCATAAATTATTTGACTTTATTCTTGCAAAATTTTGAATTTTTACATACATTTATAACTATATTTTGTGAAATTTTGATTGAAAAAATTCTTAATAAAGCCAATAAAGATACTAAGAGTTGCTCAAAAATTAGGGGGCATGTGGGCGGGGGGCAAAGCTTTTCGTTGAGGTGACCTCTGCCCCCCTTTGGACCCCCATAGCTCCGTCCCTGAAAGTCTGGTTGTAGTGGAATAGTAGTAGTAATGTAGTTCTCTTATTTACTGAGAAGATACACTTTTCTGATTATGCTTGAATAGCAAACATAAAACCATCTGTGTTGAAGCTCAAGTTTGGTCAAAATGAGGCTTTGCAAAATCTCAACCACAGTTCTGGGGGTTCTAATTAATGACCAGCCAAAACAAACTGATGCCCCCGAATCTTGATCAAATTAAGTTTGCAAAGAATGAGCCAGATTATCTGACAGTCTTTTGATGTGAAAATATAAGGCCGTATTTAGCATTGCCCACTTTATTTTTCTCAGAGTATTTTTTATTTATTTTATATGAGTATCGTGAAATACTTTTAAAGGAAGCTAAATTGATCACATTGCATACATCTACCTGCTTCCATCTTATTTGAAAGATAGAATGTTAGTTTGCTTTTAGCATAAGCTGCACGTCAGCTGAATTCTTGACAGTTCTGTGCTAAAAAATCTTCCCCAGCATTGAGGATAAACAATAAAGCAGCCGAAAAACTGTTTTGAATTATTTATCTTGAGACTTTTCAGCCTTGATCGATTAGATTTTGTAAGTTTGCTTGGATTTGCTCACATAAGCTCACCCACAAACACAAAATAAGCTTTTTCTCTCAATCACAAATCAAAAAACAACTTGCAGTCTTAAATATACTCACTTGTGCTGGTGAGTAGAGCGTCTGGCTGGAATCGCAGCAGTCATACGGTTCCTGGTGCGCCTCGTGTTGGATCCTCCTCACTCCATCGCCCTTGTCCCCTCTGGCCCCTGATTTCTTCTTTCTCCCTGCTGCTCCTGCTTGGCCGGTTCCAACAGCTAGCAGTCCTTTGTCCACCCCTCCGCCCCCACACATGGGGGTGCCCATGCAACAGAGGGTGCCCTGGGCCAGCTCCAGCTCAATTTCTGCATCCATCTCCGCCTCCTCCTGGGCCTCCTTGTTGGAGTCGTCCAGGTGCTTCATCAGCACGGCCACCACCACATTGATGAGCACAAACTGGGCGGTGAGCACAAAGGAGACAAAGTACATGGGCGAGATAAACTGAAGGCTTGGATTGCAGGCATAGTCAACGCCAGTGTTGTGGTCTGGTGGGCACTCCCGCAATGTGTCCTGACAAGGTAGAAGAAGAGAAATATTTAAAAAGATAAATAAATCAGAACAGATGGAGTATTGGACCAACATAAAAGAAAAAAAATATATAATATTTTAATCAAAAATAAATCTATGAGAATGAAGTCGTAAAATTATGAGGAAAAAAGTCGAACAATTATGAGAAAAACGTTAACACCTTGGGAGAGTAAAATTGTAAAGTTACTACTTGAAAAGTTCTCATTTTACAAAGAAAAAATCAAGTTTTTTGAAAATAAGGTTGATACTTCATGGAAATAAAGCTGTACATTTACAACAAAATTACTTAATGGATTCAGTGAGATTCTTGAGCATTGTGATGTCCATCTAAACTAAACAGGAAATGTTCGATTGTCTTTGTGGAACCATTTTAAAAGCAACACGTGACATTTTAGTTTTTAAAAAGCTTGTCTTTTTCTTTATAAAATTACGAAACGAACGTCTTTTTAAGGTGCTCATCAACACCCAGCTGCCGATCAGATTTGAGTATTTACCCAGACCACTGTGACCGTGTGCAGAAACACAATGTCTTATGGCTGTTTATCAGCATCTTAACTTTTTTCTCGGAGTAATACTACAGACATTAAAGTCTTTCAGTTCTTTAAAGCTCTGCTTATCTTACTGACGATGTTTTTTGTGCACACAAATTACATTTCTGGGATATCTGAGTTAACACTTTACAAATTAAAACATTTCAGACAACAAAAATGAAGGAAAAATGTTCTCTGGCCTTTTTTTTTGTTCAAAAGCCACATATTGTTGTATAAAATGTACCTAGGAATACATTGTAATTAATCGTGATTTATATATATATATATATATATATATATATATATATATATATA
>BSAI01000125.1:9537523-9572678 GCA_036245035.1 Adrianichthys oophorus | reverse complement strand
TATATATATATATATATATATATATATATATATATATATATACAAATTATTTCTATAGTGGACATCTTTCTTTTTTTTTTTAACATTCCATAAGGCTTTGATTTAATTCATCAGCAACAATTTATGCTCCCCAAAAATATTACTAAAGCCTAAACAAAAACAAAGTCACCCAAAAAACAAACAAAAAAAAGAAATTACATTAGTTTAAATAAATCTGCACAGGTATGGAGTAAACTCCAAAGTTATACAGCTGTGGGGTGAATAAGGAAAATTCTTACAGTGAAAACACCCTTATGTTGAGTAAATGTCACAATCTGTTGCAGAAATTAGGATTTCAATGTGTTTTACATGTACAATAAAGTCAGTTAGCTGTTACATCACACATGTTTTTGCTTCTCTCAGAGGAGCATAGGATTTGCACAGGCTTAAACATGTTCACTGAGGAGTTTTATTACAGAAAAACTGAAGTGACAAGAGGAAGTACACCTATCTCACCCAGTCTGTGACCACACATAACAATTCTCGCCCTGTGAGCAGAAGGTGCTCTTTACTATTTAATCTTGCTTGACATTTATACACTATGCTCCTCCACAGAACGGATCCTATTTTGCAGTGCACCCCATTTACATCATATTTCTTTGCATATTTCAGTCTCGTTGTAACTCGTCTCTCTTGTCCTCTGTCTGAAGCGGTACTTCAGTCATACTGTTCATATTTGTGGTTTTTTTCCCCTCTAAATAGGGAGAAAGCGTGATAGATGACCTTTTTAACCCCATTCTTCTCCTCTCATTTCCTCCTGTGCTCCTCTTGACTGATTTCTCACTTTTGCCTGACTGCACTTCCCCTCATTATGTCCTCCTTTTTCTTTTAAAACACTAATTCCAGCTCAGCATCATCTGCTTCCCACTAAGCTCAAGAACCTGTCTCACAGCCCAGGTAGTAAGATCATTTCTAAAATAGCTTAGATTTACTCAGAGGGGTGGCATCTGCTGCATGCTGGCTCACTTCACATTTTGCTGTCATGCGCACTGCATGGATTGAGCGCGTGCCAGCCCACTCTAACATTATCTGTATTGCCTTCACAGCACACGAGGGAGACGGCATAGGTTCAAGTGGACAAGGGTTCAAGGGAAATTAATATTTTATGTGCAGGAAAATTCACCTCAGAGGTGGTATGGTCGACTGAGAGAAACAGGTCGCCCCTTATCACTCGGATTTGTAAACCAAAGTGTAAAAAATGCCCTACAAAAACATGTGAAACTAATTGGATTAGAATAAAACCTCTCACACAAGATTGTTTGTACCTTCATAATGCCGTTCCAGTTGTCGCCCGTGGAGACTTGAAACAAGGTAAGAAAGGCCATGCCAAAGTTCTCGAAGGTCGCGTGACGACTCATACCTTCGCACGGATAGTCTTCATTGCAAACTGAGTGTAAGAGGAAGTTTGGTTGATGGAGTAAAATGAAGAGAAATAAGGGTTAAATGTGGGGAAAAAATGAAGAAAGAAGGAAAAGAAGAAGAGATAGTGGAAAAAAGTTTTCTTTTTAGAAAGGATACTTGATATTTGTTTGAGAAAAATCCAAAAAAACCCACAGAAAGCAAACATGATTTCTGTCCGTGAGCAGCTGGATTAGCAGCTCAGGAAGACTCACTTGTGCAGACCCAGCCTGTTAGCAAATCAATAGCAATGTGATCAAAGAATGTATTTGTTTTACAGCTTATATGTGGAGATAATCTGCAGAATAGCCTCAAGAATGCAACAGTAGCATTAGACACTAATCCTCTCCCCCTGCCAGCAGCTGCAGTTGCGCCACACAAGGGAAATATGACAGTTTGGAACAAAGATCTTCTACCTTGAATGTGGATATTTTAGGAAATGCATATGTTCCAGAGCGGTGAATATATTCCCTTAATGGTTGTCAGATATAGCTGTGGAGCAAGTCATTTGAGGTGAGAGAAAAGATGGATATATAGTGATTTTATGAACATGTACACCCACATGAGTGGAGCCCTTTCAGATAGTTTTTTTTTTCCAAAGTAATAGGTTATAAATGTGGAGGGGGAATGAGACTAATTGCATTTTGTAATAAATAAATGAGAGCACTGACCAAACTGAAATTAAGAACAGCTGCAGCTCCAGCCATATTTTCTCCATGTACATGGGAGAAAAATGCTGGAAGGTGGTTTATTTTTCTGATCAAATGTTCTACAATACACAATCTGACACACTGCGGTATACTCATCAACTTTGAGGTACAAATGATGCCCACTTCTAGAAAAACTCTAGAAAGAGACCATAAAAAAACAAGCTTAACACCTTTCAACAAAGCAAATTTCTAGCAACTTCCATCTGTTCCTGCTTTACATATATGACTACATGCCTGCAAAAATGAACAACTTGAGAATAAAACTTCACTTAATGTCAGTATGTGTGAGCAAAGTAGAGACAATCATGAAAAAGTAGCATGTAAGTAATTTTCTGAATGCTGTTGCAGTATTAGTGGAGCCAACAGTTATTCATTAAAAAAAGAAAAATTGTTAAAATAAATGTGATTAATATTGCTCTGAAAAGCATTTTAAGATGTATTTTGTTATTATGTTTTGTCAGGTGAAAATTCTTAACATGAAAGTAAGTCCTTTGTTGAAAAAAAAATAAAAAAGAGTCAATTAAATAATAATAATCATAAAATTAATATAATAATAGATTATATGTTTATAACTTATAAATAATTCTAACAATTTATTTAAAATAAAAGTAAAAAATGGGAGTAAATTTTACAGTATATGAAACTGCGTTCTTTGTAGATAATAATATTTATTATTATTTTACAGTCTATTAGAAAATTACTGACACAGTTATGAGCATCAAATTAGTTGATCAATGTTAGAAAGGTTGTGTTAGATGTTAGAAGCACAGCAAGCAGGAACTTTAGGAACTTACCAAGTTCTCCAAAAAGCTCTACTCCTAAGGCGGCGTAGATGAAAAACAGCAGCATGAAGAGCAGGCCCAGGTTACCCACCTGAAAAATATCCACATGTAGAGAGCCTCATTGTTCACTTGTTCTGAACTGTTTGGTAATTCTCAAGCAGGAGCTTTGAATGCTTTCCTCAGGTTTGAATTTTCAAGGTTACTATTTACAGAAATCAGCATTAATTTAAAAAAATTTTTTTTAAATTTTTTTATTATTTAACTTTTTTTTTTTTTAAAAAAGCAGCAGCAAAAAAAGAAGTAGAACAAAGATAAGCCATCTTGAGCTCACATGGAATGGAACGGAATGTTAAGGAAAATAACATTTTCTCATATTTCTAACTGCAATGCAATCGTTTTTTAATGAAATATGAATGATTCCCCAGAAAACAGATTATTTCTCTGGTTAAATGTTGCCATTTATGAAAAATTGGCATGAGATGTTGAGCATTACAGCACCATGTTTGTCTCCCTGGCTTGGATTAGTTGACTACAACACATCCTCATCTGAGTTTTTTTAAAAAATGAACCCCACACGCTGTTTTGTTTTAGTTTTTCATTTTTGGGGTCTGCATTATGGGACATCTTGGGAATCAATTCCAGCTCCCAACAGCATTTTGTTGACACAACATAATAAGATGATGATGCCGCACGGCAAACACGAGGTGCAGATTGTAATCCTATTACAGGGACATCAAACTGTGTAAATGGCAGTGACCCACAGATCACGATAACAGGCTTTTCTCATATAACATTTGTTCCTAGAGGAGAACTTTTCCCAGTAAACTCTGCTTTTTATTTATTTTATGAATTATACACTTGAGTTTTGAAATTATTTCTTTAAACAAATGAATAAAAAAAGTGAAATGCAGAAATTCTATTTATATTAAATAAATATTCAAATCTATTAACAACAATAAAGAACAATTCCATACAATTTTTTTGTTTTTTTTTTACATTTTTTATTTCAAATTTAGCGATTCAAATGTTTGCCAGTGGACTGTGGTGCAGTGGGTGCCACAGCCAGAAGGAAGAAGGTTTGAGCCCAGATAGTGTGACAGTTATTGGATTTTAAAGCTACACGGTTTCAGGCGCTGCTGAATTCTATTTTGTGGTATAGTTAACCTTAATAAAGTTAGAGCATTTAAAGATTTAAAGAAAATATATCACCTTTAACAAGTTTCAGATTTTTTTTTTTAAGTTTAATTTGCATTTCTTTTTGAAGAAAATCACTCAAAAAACTGATACACAGATCAATTGTCTTTAAATGTGTTCATTATGTTTGTCCTTCTTTGTACCTTTGATGATCATTAGCATTCCTTTGGTATAACTGGTTGATCTTACACCTGATTATAATCTTACAAAGTCTTTTTGTACAGTCAAGTACAATCAGGATGATTCTCAAAAACAAATAAAAAACAAACAAACAAAAAAAAACAGGAAGTAGATGAAAGAATTTTCTTACTTTTTTCTAATTTGTTATATGTTGCTGTGAATTATGAATGGCTCACTACAACCATTTCTCATTTGTTCACATCGCAGAGGACCAGAATGAGTAAAATATTTTCACATTTAATACTTTCTCAAAAAGATGGGTTTTGATAATGTTTCTTAATATCTCAGGCAATAGGCCTTTTAATAATTAAAATGGGTATTCGGTCATCGTCTTGTCCCAACAGGAGCTCTATAGTATTCAGAGTGTGTTCTTTCTTTGTTACTTTCAAATTACTTTGTATCCGAAAAGTATTTTTTGAAACGCTTTCCACAGTACAGGGCCTGAATTTCACTGCAGGATTGCTGGTACCGTGCATGTTAAAATTATTTTTTTTTGTGTGGTCGCAAACTGGAAACACATGGAACAGCTCGTTAGCACATTGGTCGTAGCATGAAAGCATCAGTGTACAGCAACATCACTGTCTCCAAATCAACACTTTTTTATTAAACTCTGTTGTTGCCAGCAGATTTATTCTCCATTTCTGTTTGGATCCTGTTAAAATCCGCCATGTCCTGCTGCTCCATCAGCTTAAGCTAAAAGCTACATAGAGAAATGTACAGAAGCTACAGGGGTGGGGGGCGCTTTACGTATCGCGTGTGCTTATAAATATTGCGCAACAAGCATTTTTTTTCCTCGGCCTTGCGGAAAAAGCTCCTCTGCTTGCTGCTGCTTTCCTGTCTGCTTGTTGCGAGAGACGGGCAGGTCGACTTTACTCCAAACAACAGAAGCCCAAGAAAGCAGAGAGCTAGGAAAATAAAATCTCGATTTCCCAAAAATAAATTGTCTAAAACAAAAAATTTGAATTACTGATTAATCGCCCAGAGCTAACTCCATGACGGGCTAGTGATCTGTCCAGGGTGTATCCAAGCTTCATCAAACAGTAACCGGACAGTCTCTGGCAATCCTGCGACCCCAGCGGGTTCAGAAAATGGATGGACGTTCAGGATAAAAATCCTCGCATTGCGCTGCCATATTACATTTCTTTTTCTACCCTTTGATCTAGTCACTGAAAACATCACGTGGCCAAAGATGAGTCCCTGATCGGCAGTCTCCTTGGTAGTGGTAGCCTCCTCCTTTCTCCTCAGTAGCCTCCTACTCTGAAAACTTTTGAGGCCCCTGTGAAATAATCTGCAAGTTTGCATCGCAACTACAAAACAAGAAACAAAGTTTAGGACTAAAACAACGAAGCAGAAAAAACATTTTGAAAATCTAATTTAAATTTAAACAATTTAAAATATGTATTTTTCTGCTGTATGATATGGGAAACGTAAGATCTGTAGCCAAGTTTACAAGTGTACAAAGTGTACAAATCCCTCCCATGAGAAGCAAGTAAAGGGGGAACCCTCCCCTCCCTGTTTAACAAAGTGTATTTCAGGCCCTGCAGTATCTCATGTGATGTAATGAAATAAAACGGGCAGCTCGCCTTTTCATCATAACCGTGAAATATGGTGCAATAATGCCTGAGGTTAAAAGTGTCAGCAGATGTAACTCTTTTGTTCACATTTTTTCAGAATCCCCACATGTGCACATTTACACAAAGACCTTTGGATTCTCTAACCAGCTTGACTAATAATTAGTAAAAAAGACTCAGCATTGATGAGAGTCTGACCAATAGAAAATGAGATATAGTAAAAACTGCAGACGCCAAAAAATGCATAATGAAGGAAAAAAAAATGTATATAAGTCACACTGGAGTACAAGTTGCACAATTTATATAAAAAAAATGCAGTACCAAGAAAGGACATTTTATCTTAAAAGACAAATCATGAAAAAAAGGAATATATACCAATAATTTAAAGGGCCTATATCATACAAAATCAACTTTTTGAGCTTTTAAGTTTGTTATAATTTTCATTTCTCCTAAAAAACACACTCCCAAAGTGGTATTTTA
The DNA here is from genome assembly GCA_036245035.1 of Adrianichthys oophorus. Taxonomy (NCBI): domain Eukaryota; kingdom Metazoa; phylum Chordata; class Actinopteri; order Beloniformes; family Adrianichthyidae; genus Adrianichthys; species Adrianichthys oophorus. The sequence goes on along the minus strand of BSAI01000125.1, from coordinate 9,566,324 downwards.
CTCCATTCACGCATCTCAGAGTATTTCTCTAAAAACCTGCTCTCTGAGCACCAGTCCCTCCCAATCCATGAAAATAAGTGGGTCCTCACACTGTGATGTCACTAAGTTGGAAACAGCGCCTTCCAGGATTGTCTGCGCTGCCAGCACCGCCCCCAGGCTAACACACACATCCACTTTCCCTGCAGATCAACCGGTGATCGGCAAGAAACTTTCATTTTCTATGCACAATATGCACATCGATCTTTGCAAAAGTGCGGATGTGGTTTGTTTTTGTGGGCAAAATGCAAACACCCTGCAGATGCCGGCTCTAGGTTGACATCATGAAATAGGCGGCACCCACAAGGAGTGAAAGGCGGTGCCTCTGAGATCAAGGCATGTTACTTCTGGTAGGAAAATTAGCTTATGAAAATACCTAATATTTAATAAAAAAGTTCCTTCTTTAGTGTGCCAAAGGTACTATCTTATCATATATATGGATATAGTTTACTCTGAAAGGCACAGAACAGTATGATACAAGCCCTTTAAATCACTAAATCCGTTGAATTCTTCATCCTTTATGTCGCTTTGGAACAATTTCGCAAAGCCTGGCGTAAGACTAAGCAGCACTTCTTCTTCTGCGTTGGTGTCAGTAGCAAAAACATACACACATACAGTGCCCTCTAGTGGTTATTGCTATTTATTTTTATAAATCCCATATAAGTCATACCTGAGTATAAGTCGCAACACTGGTCAATGCAAAAATCTTTGACTTTTACTCTGAGAAATGCGGTAAGTATATCCTTCTTGTATCATTAATTTTAGCAAAGAAAATTCCTTTCGCTTTTGAAGAGTTCATGGTGGGATGCTAGAAAAGCCTCCTTAGAGGGTCATGGGTTTTGAGGTGGAAAATTGTGGGTTCGGCTGCTTTGCTAGACACACAATCAAAGTTTGCTGAGTATCTGGGAAGCTATGAAGCTACATTCAGCTGTAAAGTACATCCTCTCTTTTTCTGTTATTATGAACTCGGAGTCAAAATCTCACTATAATAAGCTCCACACAAATTCCACTTCAAATTGTACAATTTGTGAAATACCTAGGAGACATGGTAGGCTTTTTGCAAGCTCACAAACACCAATGGCCAGAGAACCTTTCTGTGACACAGAAGACTGCTTTTTCACTGTAAAGTTCCTCAATGTAATTACATTAATGCATCCTATGACCTTATGACACAACAGGATTGGTATGAAGCATCAATCAAAGTTAAATATAAGAATAAAAAGAAGACATATTGCAGCCTCCTAAGCCCTTAGTGACATACACACATTTGGGGGTTGATTGGCTGTTCCCTTCTATCTTGTACGGCCACCTTAAGGAATGTCACGAAAATGAACCATTGTCGTGTTTTTGGTAAATGTATCGTGAAGGTTTTGTCGGGATAATTTAAATTACACAAACATATGATGCACAGTGATGCTGTTGTGTCCTTTGGCTGCACTCCAGATATCGGTAAGGTGTGACCTGGGTTCTGGTCCCTTACTGACCGCACACAGAAACCTCATGCACGGGGTGTGCAGGTGAAGTGCCTTTAGGATGCCCACACACACTACACTCTGATTGTCTAATTTTCTAATTTCTGACGGTCAGCCTGTGTGCAAGGAGTGTGTGCTTATCACTTGAACAGCCTAATGCGCAATGCACAGGTTTCAGGGGGTTGAAAAATTGAGAAATCCATCCGATAGGCCTGTGTTTCACCTACTTCGACCTTATTTACCCTTACATGTTGCTTAAGTATTCACTATGACTTGTCACTCACAGCTTGCCTGAAGAAAATGTGCAAATAAATTTTCATTCTACTCTTACCGAGTGGGCTACATTCTTAAATTTCCACCTGTGTGGCCTGCAGAGGTTTGTCCATTTTTTGCCGCAGGTACAGAAGCCCACATCTACCAATAAGGACAGTTGTGACAAAGGCATAACTTGAAGCCCTGACTCCAAAGTGTAAAGAGTAGAGTTTTCCCTTTGATTTTTTGGCTAAAAGAAGCCGAGCTCTCTGTGTTTTGCTGGTTCCAGTTGAGCTGTCAGTCTGTGTAACCAGCAGCACACGCAGTGCAGTGAGTCAGAAGCAATCCTTCCCTCTTCCCCTGGCTGCACAGTGTGCTGTTTCAGAGGTGAGTCAGCTACAGGGCAGCAGCTCTCTGCATTAGGGGGCCGCTGCATTAGTTCAGCAGAAATGGAAAAACTAAAACTGATGCACACCACGGATCAGTAAAATTTTTGGTGTCACACTTAGTGAACAATAAAAAAAAAAAAACACAACTGGACATCGACCGTTTGACCAAACAATACAATTTTACATTAGCAGCACTCTGGTGCAGTGATTTTACTGTAGGACATAATTTGCTTAATTGAAAAAGTGACAAAAAGAATTTGTGAAGTCTACCATGTCTGGATTAGTATTAAAGACAAATCTTGAGTTTAGTCCAAAGTGGATACGTGACATCTCTTTCACCCACAGGGTTTTCATTGGGAGTCTAAATGCGTCAAGCTGAATTTGAAAACAAGACACACGCTGCATTATCTGAATGTGTGCGTGCGCACGGAGATTCAGCTTTTGATGAGTCATCTGTCGGAGTCATCTAAAGGCCAACAGAAATAACAGCGATCATATCCTCCCATCTCCCCCTTCTCCTGAGTACTGACTGAGGCCAGTCAACTTTTTCTCTGGGAGTGTGAGCCTATATGCACATGTGTGAGAGTAACAGAGGGTAGGGGCAGTTTTACCTGAGGCAGGGCTTGGACTACGGTATCCAGCAGCGCTCTCATTCCTGTTGCCATCTTCAGCAGCTTCAGTACTGAGTGAGCATTGAAAATAGAGGTGGGGGTGGTTAACTTTCATGCAAAACAGTAAAAACAGTAAATAAGTAAAGACTTTTGACACACCTATTGTTAGCATTCAGCACTTTAGCAACATCTAAGCAGTAATTTGTGTTTGAAACATGTGGAAAAAGGATGTGTGAACATTGCCCAATATGTGGCCTGTGTACCTCGAGCTATTCTTAGGACCCTCATGATCCTGATGATAGTGGGGTTGATGGGCAGGGCAGCACTGATCTCAATCTCCTCCAGCGTGATCCCCATCACTGACAGAAGCACAATGGCCAGATCCAGCTGGTTCCACCTAGCACAGACCAAGTAGAATCACAAACATTGCACAACAAATGATGATACTATGCCAGCTAATTAGCCCGTTTCAATGCAAAAACCTGAATAAAATTATTTAGGACTTCCTTAAATAAACAATGATGCAAGTAATTTTAAATCTGTAGTTATGCAAATCACTTTGAAGTTGATATATTTCAGACATTAGGCAACATCTATAACTTGAAGAACATTTGATTGCCCTCAAGAATCTCCCTTAACCTTAGCAACCAACGCAACTCCAAATAATAAAAGTTAAGGAACAAAGCTCAAGCTGGTACTTCAGTTGCTCCTCCTGTCATTGATGTAAAAAAGGAAGCAACATGTAGACATGCAGAAACTTAAAGTCCTCCTCCAATCATATTTTCATCTATTTTAAAAGTGTTTTCTAGGACATATATTCTGCAGAGAAACAGTAGTTCATTAGAAAATCGCCTCTAAATTGTGGGCTAATTGCGGACACAAAGCAAACCCACCCTCCTTTGCATTTGTGTGTCCCCAAAACAGTATAACTGATGGTGATATTCGAATGCACCTTCAGTGTGCTGACTGAATGAAACCCACGTCTGTTCGCTCTGTACTGCAAGTAAAATGCAAAAAGATACATTTTTGACTCTTGAGTTTTATTGAAACTTTTTGTATGTCTGGAAAACTGGGAACGACCTAACAGTATTTCTTTACAGTCCAGTTTAAGTTTCCTGACAGCTAAACACTTCCAGCAAAGATGTAGAGTTCCGCCTGACTGAAATGTAACTGAAGGACTTTAAGAAAAGATCAAACATCCTCGAGAATGATATAACAGACTGATGTCCATGCAGGGAAATGATTACCTCAAATAATTGGTTCTGTAATGTACTTTATCATTAAATACTCTGAATTTATTCCACTCTGTTCACACATACTGTCAGACTTTATTAAAGACACACTGTTCTATGTCAGTAGTCTGAATTCATTATGTTGTGTGCTGGTATATAAATCCCTAAGAGATTGTACTTTAGTGGCACCTTAGAACTAGGGCCAAAAAACAAACAAAAACAAACATATATGTAAAAAAAAAAAAAATATATATATATATATATATATATATATATATATATTTTAAATATTTTGAATAAAATGACATACATAATACAATGACGTTTTCCTAAAATGTATCGATTTGGTAGTAAAATAAATGGAAAAAATAAGGATGGGGATTGTTAAAGAGAGAATGTTTCAAACAGCTTCCATATTTAATGTTTTTTTTAGAAATACAGAACCCATGAATGTATCAAAAATGTCTAAAGGCTATCTTAGGCCTTACAGCACATTTCATAATCCATGATGGCGTTGAAGTCTGTTGCTCCTCTTTTTATTTATATTGATCAAAGCAGAATGTTGGTTTGTGCAGCCATACATAAATAACTGTTTATTGTGGTACAATTACATGCTGTTTAGTCAGGAGATTAAAGCCTGTGCCTTGAGCTCTGATCGGCGCTTTAATGTTTAGTATCTTTGTCATCACAAGTGTGACAAATGACTGGGATGAACAGGAAGAAAGAAAAGGTAATATATTGTAATTTTTACGATGCAAAATAAACATCTAATAATCTAGACCATGTTTTTGATTGGACTCAGGAAAAAATGTTGTGTAATCCAATTTTATTACGACTAATGAACTAACAAAGGAGAAGAGAAAAAGAAAAAGAAACACAAATTACACTGCAAAGGGTCTACAACATTCAACATATACAGTAAAGAGCCATTTGGTTTGATTTCTGACACAACACAACCCAGTAGGAGCTATACTTCACTCTTTAGAAAAATAAGACACATATTTGTAATAATGTTATTGCTGTTATTACGACAAAGATAAATTAACTATGGTGTTTTGGCATGAATTAAACATTAGCAATAGCTAAAAACAGCCTGATTTAAAAAAAAAAAAAGATAAAGTTCACAACTTTTGAAAAAAAGGTTCATGACTGTTTTAAAACAAAAGACCCCATGTGCAATATGAGAGTCTCTAAATGCAGCAAATATAGGAGTATGCAGTGTGATATCAGCAGTGATAAGAAAACAAAACCGTTTATCTAACCCAGATGTGGTCTTGTGTTGTGTCTCAGCCAGAAATGTGTAAATCTAATTAACAAAAAATAAATCTAAACTAATTAAGTGACCCTTACTAAAGTTTTCTAACTAAAGCATGCTTACTTATTTTTTTTACCTTACAAGTACTCGTAAAAATGATAATAAAGAAAAAACGTTAGTTTTTTTATACGTAGATTAGGGCTGTCAACGTTATTGCGTTAATGCACGCGAGTAATAAAAACAAATGAATGCTTTAATATATATTAACGCTGATTAATTGCACTCTGCCACCGTTTCACCGGTTCAGGCTTCCGTGTGAAATGGAACATTTGGGCAACATGACCAAACTTCTTTTTTAGACGCAGGTCAACACCCAGCAGCAAATCAGATTTGAGTATTTATCCAGACCATTTAAAATGAAGAAAAACAGTGTTTGTTTCTTATGGCTGTATATCAGCATCTTTGTTTTCTTGGAGTAATACTGCAGACAATAAAGTCTTTACAGTTCTGCTTATTTAATTGTTGATGCGTTTTGTGTACACAAATTAAACTTTTGTGTTAACACTTTATACATTTAAACATTTCAGACAACAAAAATGAAGGAAACACTCTCTGGCCTGTTTATATATATATATACATCAACAATTATGTATAAAGTCTTGACATATAAATTGTATAAAAATAATCAATAATATTATAAATAATAAAATAATACATACAAATAATGATAAAAGTGAATTTGGATAAAAGAGCTACATGCGGCTCTAGAGTCATAGGTTGCAGACCCCTGTTATAGTTTTGTTGTGGCACACAGACTACAAACACAGAAACCTCACTGCAGATGAGATAACCCACATAACGGTACCTGTCTTTGAAGAAGCGACGGAATCCAAACGCGATGAGTTTAAGCACAGATTCCAGGACAAAAGTGGAGGTGAAGAAATAGTTGCAGTACTTAAGGGCGAGATCCAGGGACTGCAACAAAACAGAAGACGTTTTGTTTATAAGCATGGGAGCCTTTGTATGTGGATGGAGCAGATTGAAACCATCAGCAAAGAGGGAACACCAAATCCTTAATGGAAGAAAGTCAACATTTCTGAAGCCAAATGAGAGCATTCTGCTTTCAGAGCACCACACACATTTTTAAAGATGGATATTCCAATGTTACACAGTTAAACAATCGACATCTTTCTGGTTGTGGAGGTCATATCAGTTCACTTGTCGTTTCCTATTTTCATCAATAGAGAAAGTTTTATTTATTTATTTCTTAACAAGTGGGAGTCTACCAAATGTCAGGCTCAACAGCTGACAAATACAGCCAGGACCTGTGATATTTATCTGATGCTTGGTCAGTTTGAGAAAGCTTGCTCCATATTAAAGGTCAAATGGGCATCTTATCTCAAGATAATCACTTTTTCACTCCCTCAGAAAAATGCTATCACTCCTGAAGCTTTGTTTGCCACGCACGAATGAACAGATCCATGCACCGCGCAGCAAAGGGCCGTGTGACACTGGCCCACGTTAAATCAAAAGTGCAATCGCAGCTCCTTTTAGTGGGACGTGGTGACTCATGACACAGGCTGTGCGCCCTGGATGCAGTCTCCTCACGGTTTCTGCGTGCCTTCAAAAAGTTTATGATCGAGCAGAAAAAGTTGCGGTGTGGTGCACAGAAAAAATAGACAATCTAGAGAAAGACGTTTTGCACATTGCAAAAGTTGTGCTGAGATCCTTAAAAAATGATCAAATGAAGACATTTTTGCACAGCTAGAAGTATTTTTCTCTTACATGAGGTTGATTGTAGTGCTCTAAGGACATCGTGATGACATTAATACAAATGATGAAGGTGGTGATGAGGTCCAGATAGTGGTTTGTGCAGAGTGTGTGGATCATCAGGCGCATTTGGCCATAGCTGGCATAGTAAGGAAGCTTCTGGGCCTCTGCAAAGAAAAAGTGGAGATTCTTCCAGTGAAGTGTACAGTCCAAACAATCTATATTTTGTGTCAGTGCAGGTTACTGATCAATAAACATTAACCCTTTAAAAAAAAAAAAAAAAAACACACAAGGGTCAGGTGAGTTTGAATTCATGAGCCTGGAGTGCTGTGAGGTGTTGTGTGCCTATAAGCATAAATGCAGAGACATTTATGACCCTTATTTTGAAGTTCACACACGACTTCGTACATTTTATTTATTTCAAATACCTTTAGTATGGAAGCATATTGTATTCAATAAAACAAAAAAGGATGATCTTTGTTATAATTTTTTTCTGTACTATTAATGGAAAAAAAACACGTGTTTTTCGTTCATTTTTTTCTGTGATTTTTGCTCTAATTTTTTTAAGACCTACAAAAGCAAAGAAATTCACACAGACCTGCAACAAAAAGCTATAAAAGCCACAATGTGTGCGTGTCAAAGAAATTGTTTATTTTTCTTTCTTAATTTATGTGCTCGTCACAATATCACCTGTCTGCTTTGCTCTTCCCGCTTACTTAATCCACAAACATTACAGAGCAAATTGTACATGTTGTTTATTTTGTTTGTGATTTAATCCCAATGACTGCATTGGGCACAACGCAGCAAACTTCATGAGTGACCTGCTCACGTTGTGGGTGCGGTCAACTTTGTGGCATGCAGTCTGTTTTTCAATACATTGTTTTATGACTTTTGATATAATTTTATTTTTCCCAGACATTTTTTATAACTTTACAGTATGATTGTTTTTGTTTTTTGATATATATAAATATGTATCAATATAATGTTTTGTTTTTTTTAATTTTTAGATTTTTTTTTCTTCAGTCTTTTACTGTTACTTCTTTTAGGACTACAACAGTTGTAGTCCATAAGCCAGACAATAAGGACATGTCTGCAACTTGCATTACTTAAACACACTGGTTCACTCTAAGAGAAAGAGTAATGATGTTGAGTTTGTTTTAACAATAATGTGTACTTGTGATGTTTTAGAGATTATTTAGGGTGAGTTACAGAGATCCTGTCTATGGCACAGACACAATGTGCCATTTTTTTTTAATAGAACAAAAATCACCCTTTTTAGATGCAATACGCTTGATACTTTACTATGAAAACAATGTTTTTTGTGGCTAAAAAACATTTTTTTAAGTAAAAAAAAAGTCCTTTAGAGTTCAGAACTAAAAATAAACGACATCCTTTACAAAACATAATTTAGGTGTATTCAAAAACGTTTTATTTTCAATATCAAGTGTTTTTTTTTTATTTTGTCTTCACAAATCCTTTTAATTTGCACAATTTTCCCTTATGTTGGATTACCTTTTTTATCATTTCCATGAGGAACAAATTACATATCACTATCATTATTATTAAAATTAATTAAATTGCATATTTTTCCAAAGTTTTATGAAGATTATCAGAATGTAGGGAGAATTCAGTGGTATTCCATTTGTTTTCAACAGTAAAATAATTTTAGATCCTATTCCTAAAAATTGTAACAGTTCCAAATTAAAGGCTTGTATAGTTACATAAGGAGACTAGAATAAGCTTCGAATTTGAAAGTGTGTTAGTCTAATTGTCAATAAAGTGGAATTTGGAACTGTTTCAAATACATTGAAAGCAAAAATATAAATAAAAAAAAACATAATTTAAAAACAAAAAATGCATTCAATTTCTGTGAAAAAAAATCACAATTGCTCTAGAGGTTTGAGTTTTTTTTTCATTTTTTCCTTTAAATTTTAAAAAATTAAATGTTTTAGCTTATTATCTGATACATATTTGATCACTGTCCTGAGTCAGTCGTTGCTCTTACTCCTCCTCTTCTTTTCCATGCGACGCTGACGCTTCTCCTCCCGCCTCTTGGCTTCTTCCACTTCCTGGTGTTGGCGGCACTTATGAAAGTTTTCCACGACAACTCCAACAAACATGTTGAGGACAAAAAAGCTAACGATGAGGAGGAAGGAGATGAAGTACAGCAGCATCCACGGATTGTTGTTGGTAATGGGCTGACGTTGGAGGTTTGGATTTTTGATTTGGTTTAATGTGAGAAAAGAAAGAAAAAAACACCACAATTAGAGATAGAAAGTAGATCAAGTCTTGATTATAATACAATGCTTTATCTTGTATCCAAAACATTTCCACTTTTTATTGTTTACATTCACATACCTGTTGATCCACACCCACAGCATCCAGGCCGTGATACATGATATTGACCCAGCCATCCTTGGAGGCCAGGACAAAAAGGGACATCAGAGCCTGAAAAATAGATGAATAATAGAGAAGGTTTAAGATCATTTTCTAGTAAATATTCTAATATCAGTTCTTTTTAAACAGCAGCATACCTGTCCTAGATTGTCAAAGTTGTACTTATGATGAACCCATTTGTAGTTAGCTTGAAGACAGTCAGACTTGTTGGTGATGTTTTTGACGTCCGGGCCAAGACAATAGAAGAATTTTCCTTTAAAGAGCTGCCAGCAGAGAGAATAAAACAAAATAAAATAAAGCTTATTAGAGAAATCTAGGGACCTTGGATAGATAAAATGGTGAATTTTCAGCAATGAAAAGACAGTCAGATTAGCTCAGAGAGATACAGTTAGAAATGTTTGGTTTTAAAAAGAGTTAGGAAGAAAGAGGCACCAAGATATGAAAATCCTGATTTTCATGAAGGAACTACTCGTTAACAATAATGCTACGTTCACACTGGGCTCAGAAACGCACGTTCCAGCAATTACTTTCAAAGAAAAGTCTATGTGAACACATTTTAGGCTTCAAAAATCTACTAAAATAAATACTTAGGGTTAAATACTTGAGTAAATATAATAAATACAAAAATCTCGCATTCAGGTGTAGCTACGCAAGTTTTTTATTTAGTTTACAGGCTCTACGTACAAAACATGCGACCATTGAATGTGCGCCAAAAATTAAGCCAGTTGAACTTTAACAAATCAGGGACATAGATTTGATGGTGATGTATGGGTAGAGTCTTTTTCAAAACATGGAAGTGCCAACAGATTGAAAATTGATCATGACAGAGAAATAAATACTTGCAGAATCATATGGCACCAAGTTTTTCATATGCTGGAATAGAGCTGTGAAAGATTAAGCCTGGGGCAAAATTTATGACATTTGCACCACTTTGACATTTCGCACCAAGCCTCGTCCAACTGTGAGTAGTATCGCTAGTATCGGGTAGCGACAGCCCAGTGTGAACACCAAACGCTAAAAAGGTGTTCTAAAATGCCCGTTTGTGGGTCCCTGAACACGTAACATACACCCAGTGTGTACGTAGCTTAAGTGTCATTGAGACGTATGTAACCGCTCTGCCCTACCTGCACTCCAAGAATCCCAAAAATGATGAAAAATGCGCAACAGATCAGAACAATGTTGCCGATGGGCTTTAGTGAAGTGATGAGCGTCTCCACCACCAACTTGAGTCCTGGAGCTCTGCTGATCACTCTGAAGGAGAGAGATCGAGTGCATGAAAAGTAAATAAAAAGTTAATTGAAAAAGATCCTTATGTTGAACACAACAGCATTGTACAAGAGTCATCCAAGTTGTGGAAATTACCTTAAACATGAAGGAAAGAAAAATATAAACCCATATTTGTCCTCCTGAATGCCTCAATAACTTTTCTGGATACATTTTTTGAAATTGACTTTTTGTTAAAGTTTTGACTTCAATTTCCACTTACACAAGGAAAACTCCAGTTCTGACTTTGCTGTTCAATTTTCTTTAAACAAGTCTGACACTAAAGCTGGATGACACTTTGCTTCTTCTTCATCTTCATGCAGCACAAGCAGTCAAGTGTTCGGCAGAAACATTTCAATCATGTCAACTCAAATCTAAGTAAAGACATATATCAGCAAAACAAAGGCAGAAAGTGAGTGTGCCTCGGCAGAAATCAAACAAACATGGTGTATACCTGAGTGGTCTCAACGTTCGGAGCAACCTGAGGACTCTGAGAACTCCTAAGATCTTGGCTCCTCCCGCCATGGATACAACTATGTCGATCAATGAAACAAAAACCAGGAATCCATCCAGAATGTTCCAGCTGCTCCGCAGGTACGCCTGTTCACCCATATAGAAACCCATGGAAACCACCTGATGAGGAAAAACAAAGAGCTAAGTAAATATGCGAATCTCTTATGTGACTTTGCAACTTCATCACAACCCTAGACACTTGGGGACTGTCTCAAGTTTGGAGGTTAAAAAGCAACAAAGGCAAAATCTACAAACGGAAAATGAGAAAAAAAATAAAACAGACATAAAAAAGATACAACAAACCTTAAAAAACAACAGAAACACATGATCATGTCACTCACTAACTTGGTTTTGGGTCTCCTGTTGAAGTAAGGATGGCTCCCTACAGCAAATGTATTGCATTTATGACAACATGCTTTTCACTTAAAGCCAGTATTATGGGTTGTTTAAAACATTCACTAAACAAGGGGTAAAGCAAAGTGAACAATGCCAAACAAATTGAGAAAAAACAGCTCTGACATTTACAGGATGCTTGGTTATTTGGTCTGTATGACTCAACAGGGAGAAGATTTGTGGGTATATATGTAAACAAATGAGAGATTGGGCAACTGTCTTAAAGGAATGTAAAAAAAAAAAAAAAAAAAATCTCTTTGTTTGGTGCCTCAAATAAGGTAAATAAAAACCTCAAAAAGTGTGAGCTGTTTAAATTTCTCTAAAGCATTGTAAAAGCAAGACTTACTGGATTACTGACATTAATTTTATATTTTCCCACCATTCTCACATTTTGGCTGATTTTTAATGAATTAATTCATGAATTGCTTTATCCGAGGCTTTGGTCCTTGTATTTGAATAACTGTAATGCAAACGGTTGATTGCAGCACTTTGGGAATGCACAAGATTCAAACACAGACACGAGGAGTGATACATGTACTGCTGGGCCAAGGGGGTTGACAGGTCCATGACTCCTTTACGGGCTGTGATCCCTTAGTAATTGATTGTGGGAGTGCATAACTGATGCCCCTCTTTTGCCAGAGGCTTTCCCAGAGAACAGAGAGACAGCAAGAAAGAGGAAGTGAGCTAAGCCAGGAAAAAGAAGAGATGAGAGAAAAAAAAACCTAGATGAGAGGAGACAGGAAGTAGAAGCAGACAGTAAAAAAAAAAATGGAGGGAATTCTTAATGTAGGGGGAAAATGCGTAGGCTGAGTCCTGGACAACATCTAAAAAAGCAGACAAACCAATAATTAATGACATTGCTTAATTGCTCTATTCTGTGAGGCAGCATGGGAGCTGCTTATAGCGAAGGGAAGGGACGGTGGGAGCGCTGAAGCAAAGTCAATTTAAAGAGACGGACATACAGGAAGACTTGGGAGGAGACAGATAAACCAAAAGAAAAATGGGGTGCATATCTTTGGACCTGCATTGACAGGCTGTGAAATGTTACCTTGAGAGTCATTTCGCCCACAAAGATGGCAGTAAATATGTAATTGGATATGGTGAGAAAGACTCGTTCCTGCACAGAGAAAAGCAAGGAGGAGAGAGCGAAGAGGGTTAGAACGAAGAAATGGGCCAATAAGGAGCTTTAAAATCTCCTTTACTGCACCTTTTAAATGAAAAATAAAAAAAAAGTGAATTTATCTTCAGAGAATACAGTTGTTCATCTTTCGGCTTATCCCGTCAGGGGTTGCTACAGCACAAATCCCTTTTAGGAGCAACACTGTACCTCTGACTTGCACTGATGATGAACTCACCAAACTGCCCTGTAGTATCTTGGGCCTCTCCAGAGCCACTGTGATGCAATTGGAGAAGATGAAGGCCAATACTACATAATCAAAAAGCTTATGGGCAATGATGGACTGGCATATCTGTCTAAACCTGCAGGTAAAGGAGAAACACAGAAAAATGTTGCATTTGGTTAACTGTGAATATGTGCACTGGCATTCAGTAGTTAGAGTGTCCAGTGTGAACACCATATGCTAAAAGCGCTTTCCAAAACCCCCTTAAATGGGCATTACATGTCCGGTGTGTATGAAGCGTAATGCATGGCAGCTCTTCAAGATTTAGCTAAGTAAATAGCCCTTTCCAGCCCCATTGCTTTTAATTCAAAACTAATCACATTAACAGCACTCTCAGAGACATAAAATGCATTCTTCTGGGAGAACAGACATGAGAAACCGCAAATAAAAAGGAGAGGGGGCAAAAGACAAATAAACAGCAAAAATGCATTTAAAAATCTGACACATGGCGGTGTTTCATGCCAAAAAGCAATTAAACATTTTCACTGTGTCAGTTGGAACAGAAGAAAGAAAGACATTGGAAACAAACTACAAGAAAAAATCTAATTTGTTGTAAATGGAACACAGAGTTATTTCAAGGTTTTTTTTTTATATATATATATTTTTTTAGAATACTCGGATGTGTCTAGTTATATTCTATTTGAACACAATAGCAGAGTTTTAATAGCGGAATAAAGTGTTCTTGGATCAAACTTTACCCTGTCTTTTTTCTTCTTGCTGTATGCCAGAACACATACATACAACAGAGGAACAAAAATAATAGTCTTTCACTGACTCTGCAAGTTGTCCCACTAAAAAAGATGCGAGGTTTGTAATGTTCATCACAAATACACCTCAACTGTGTGACAAAATGTAAAAATAGAATCCATAAGATAACATCTTGACTTAATTCACACTGGACAAAGCTAGGGTTGCAATCAGGGATGCTGCTTTGGGCAAGTGATGTTTTCAGTGACTAGATCCGAGGGTAGAAGATTAAATTCAATATGTAAGGATTTTCATCCTGAACGCCCATCCGTTTTCTTAACCCACTGGGGTTGCCGGAGGCTGTCCCAGTTTACTGATGGGTGAAGGCAGAATACACCCTGGACAGGTTGCCAGCCCGTCACAGAGCCCATGGAGCTGCCACGATTGAGCCCGGCTATGCTAGCCAGCCGCCTGGTGGTGAACTTATCGAGGTCCGCTGCCATTGCTGCAGCAGAGCTCTGCTGCCCAGGCTGTCCAGGCTCCGCCAGAGCAAGCAATCCCAGGTGCCCAGCAGAACAAGCCAGATCTACTGCCCAGGTCTCTGGTCAGTGGAGCTCGCTATGCTTGCCTGCTGGCAGACAGAGAATTCCTGTGGATGCCGTTGTGGCACGCGATCACTCTAGCTCCATGGTGATGGACAACTTATGATGGTTTTTGTATTTTCAATGAGACAATAATAAAAAGATACCCCAGTTTTATTTTTATTTTCCACTTTTGGGTTAATGTTCAAACTGGGCCAGAAACAGACAAAAGTGCAATTTAAAACGGCTGTCAGGTGCAGCTCTGCAGCAGTAGTGTACCACACTGCACCAGGAGAAACGGAAGGATCTGGTGAACCCAGACACGGCAACGTGCTTGCCGACGCTCTGTAGAGCTCTCCAAAACATGTAAACACAAGCTACTCGCTCAACATCGTCGATATCTTCCATGATGTGGTCAACGAATTAAGTTTGTCTGTGGTTGCACTGCGGTCGGGGGGTCAAGGCATTGAGCAGTAAATTTGACACACGTCAAAAGAGAGGCGGCAGACATGAGTTTGATGCCTCAACCACATCCAGTGTGAATCCAGCCTTAGAGAGTTTATTTGTATTAATGGTGTAGAAAATGAGTATTTGATCCATAACAAAAGTTCACCTCAATATTTTGTAGTGCTACTCTGGTTGGCAATGACAGAGCTCAAATGTTTCCTGTAGGTCTTTACCAGGTTTGCGCATACTGTAGCTGTTATTTTAGTCCATGTAGATCTTCTCCAGAGCTGTAATGTTTTGGTGCTGTTGCTGAGCAACTCCCTCCATAGATTCTCCATTGGCTTGAGCTCCAGAGACTTACTAAGTCACTCCAGAACCTTGATATGCTTCTTACATAGTCACTCCTTTGTTGCCCAGGTGATGTGCTTGGGATCTTTGTCACGCTGGAAGATCCAGTTATGCTTCTTTCTCAATGATCTCACTGACGGACAGAAGTTTTTGCTGAAATCTCACCATACATGGCCCCACTCATCCTCTCCTTTGGTGGTTCACCAACGAATGAACATGGTTCATTCGTACTGTCCCGTTTACTGAGAAGCAGCCCCAAACCATGATGTTTCCACCCTCATGCTTTTGATTGGGTATAGTGTTCTTGGAATGCAACTCAGCAGTCTTTACCCTCCAAACACAGCAGGTGAGTTTCATACCAAAGAGTTCCACTTTGGGCTCACCTGACCACATGACAGTCTTCCAATCCTCTTCTGGATCATCCAGATAGTCTCTGGAAAACCTAAGTCGGGACGGGATGAGCTTGTTTAAACAGGGAGACCTTTGGAGCACTGCAGGATTTGAATCCATACTGATGGGTCTTGTCTTACTATAGCAACCTTTGTTGCTGTGGTCCCCAGCTCTCTTCAGGTCATCGACCAAGTCTCCTGTGTAGTTCTGGATTGTTTCTTCACAGTTATGAATTATTTGTATCCCACCAGGTGAGATCTATCATGGAGCTCTAAGTGAAGAGAGATTGTAAGTGGTCTTGTATTTCTTCCATTTTCTAATGATTGATCCAACAGCTGAGCTCTTTTCACCAAACTGCTTGTTAATTGTCGATTGGTTCATCCCAGTCTTGTTCAGGTGTAGAATCTTGTCTGTGGGATCCTTTGACAACTCTTTGGTCTTATTCATGATGGAGAGCTTACAGTCTGACTGCTTAGGGTGTGGACGGGTGCCTTTTATACAGATAACCAGTTCAAATAGATGTAAATAATTCAGGTGAAAAATGAAAGATAGAAGAGATTCCCAAAGAAGAAAGCTACAGGTCAGCAAGAGAGAATTCCTATTTGTTTTTAGGCAATTTGGGGTTCAGTGTCTTGCCCAAGGACACCGACACATTGGCAAGGCAGGAATCTAACCTGCAATCTTCTGATCAGAGGTTGACCACCTTACCGCTGCACCGTGGCCGCCATGCAATGCTATTTCCTGAATTCCTTTTTTACATTCAATCGCTACAGTTTTTGTATCTATGATGAACATTACAGACCTCTTTCATCTTTTTGACCAAAACAAGCTGCAGAATCAGTAACTGACAAATACTTGGTTGCCCCACTGTGAATTTTTATATCTTTTTTTATGTGTAAGTCAATATCCATGTTAAGCAAAGCTGTACAGAACAGAAACCAAAAATACAACAGCTATAGAGCAAGGGAAATACTCAATGTATTTATTTTGTAAAACCATTAAATAGTGATGGAAGCATCCCTTTAATGAGTAAAACACCCTGTACATGCCTGATACAGCAGAGTAAACCATGGCTTACCTGTTCTGAGGGGAAAATAGGAAAACAGACCAGTCCTCTCTTGTCTCGCACCAGTCTGGCCTGTATGCCTCTAACATCTTCTGAATGCGAAAGCACAAACTCTGCAACAAAAAGTGCCAATCAAAGCACATCATGGCACACACAAACCAGCAGAGACACAAGAAATTCAGAGAAAAGGCCTAATTATACTCAATTTCTAAATTATTGATGCAAGTGAAACAGTTCCATAGGAACAACTCAAAGGATCTCGCAGCAATACCATCTGTGCAGCTCTCTCCCCTTTCTGTCTTAGCAGTCCTTCATTATTAACCTTGTTTGTTCAGAAACAGACTTGTTTACAGTAACAACAATGGGGGTCTCAGGAAACACAGGTGATAGGGAGTGCAGATTTATAGAAAGTGTATACATTTCCCACACAAGGGAGCAAAAGATTAGTCTGCGGATTAGCTTGTGGAGGTAAAACTTTTGTGTTTATTTTGTTTTGTGGTGTTTTCTCTAAAATGCTCTCAGTATCCTGGGGATCTTCATCTGAAGCATTTAATTCAGTGCATCTTTACTTAATTTAATTTGGTTTTTTTTTTTCGCACATAAAAGAACGAGTAATTTGCCTACATATTCGATGTCATCATCCAGGTCCTCTCGGTCCTTGCTCCGCGTGTTCACTTGAGGGAAGACATCAGCCATCAGATGACCTTGGGGATTTGCCCCCCCACTCTGACGTTTTGAAGGTGGCGGCTGAAGGTGTGACTGTGGTGTCCTGCCATTACAGTCTTGGTGAACTGCTTCCAAATCACCACCACCTTTGATGACCAGCTCTCCTGAGAGGCTCTTTTTGCAGTGGGGGGCAGGGAGTGTGACAGCAGGCACTGGGTGGTGTGTCTGTAGAGGCGTGTGCGTCGTCCCAGCAGAGACCTGCAGCACGTGAGGCAGCTCCAAAGAAAGAGCCCTGCGGTCTCTCCGGGGTGCAAAGTACCCGGGGAGGACAGGATGGGGAACGTGGAGCGAATGAGGAGCAACAGAAGGAGGAGAGAGGAGAGACACTGCTTCATCTGGGTGCGAATAGCGCCAATGTCTATTCGATGAGGATGAGCGGGGCCCACGGATGCGGAGGCTTCCTCCAACTACTCCACCAATCCCCCCCTGGTCACAGCCGTAAAAGGGTCTTGGGAAGGTAGGATTGAAGGCTGGACTTTCAGAGAGAGATGATGAGGAGCACGGCTGGCCCCCCAGGCTCCCCCAGCTGGACCGACGAGCCCATATTGTGTGAGGCTGAGGAGGAAGGGGGTGGCCCCAATTGTGGTAACCCCGACCTGGATACTAATGAAGAAAATGCTCCAATTTACAATATATTCAAAATGTAAGGGTTAACTGTCAAAAAGAAACACATTTTAACTGTTGTGAATACAACTTTTCTTTATTTTGAAAATGGCTTTCCTTTGTTTTGAACACGACTTCTTTCATTTTACTACGGTTTTTCTTTTTTCTTAGAACTTTTTTTTCATTTTAATGCAACTTTCCTTTCATTTGAATATGACATTTCATCTGTTAGATTACTGTCAAAAATATGTTACAGGTTCACAGGCATATAAATCAAGTCGCAAAACATCAACATTCAACAAAGTGCACATGTATACTGACTACTAGAGACAGAATGTCAGGAAAAAAAGACGCCTCTGCAATGTGAACAATCAGGCACTTATGAACAGTTGATATGTTTTATTTTTTTAGCATTACCTATTAGTGTTTTGTATGATTGATCACGTATAGACATAATATCGTCATCAACCTCCATGTAGCAGCAGTGACATCATAAGCAAGAGACAGAAGTTGTGTTTTCTTTACGTTTTTATGCACAAAACTTCATCACAATTCTAGACATGTCTAAAAAAAACCACACACAATTTATAAATTACGCTGTTTCTACTAAATTATAATTATGCGACTAAGCATAAACCAACACAATTGATGAAAGTCCAACGCATTGCACAGCTAAGGGTGGTTGTTGGTCATGTGACTCATTTGTTATTCCAAAAAAGTGTTTCCATTTCAGTTTTTTCAAAATGTCAATTTCAATACGCCTCAAAAACCCCCTCCTCAAAGCGCAAAAACTTTTTTCAATAAATATATATATATTTTTAAATTGTCCTGTTTCTATTAGGCAAATTGATCATCACAAATCCAATTTGCATAATTTCATAGTCAATGGAAATGCAGCTACAGTAACTTGTTAAAAATAATACAATAGAAAAAAACAATTACTCCACGCTGCCAGTTAGCCTACTTTAACTTTAACTCTAGGTTATTTCACCTGTTTTGCTATTATGTTTAATTATTCTTTTATTATCATCTCTTTTTTGATGAACATGGATGTTTTTTCATACTTAATGAGTGACATGCCTACTGCTCTTTTGTGGACTATTTCCCACCCCTTATGGTTCTGAAATGATCAGCGGATGCATTTTTTACACCATCAGTCGTTGTTACCTGGCAACAACAAAAAAGCCGCTGGAGATTGCTGTTATTATGTTTGTTTGTTTTTTTCAGGAGAACTATGGTAGCAAAATAATGTCCGTGTTATGGGATCAATAACATTTTAAAACATTCTTGATAAATACTAAATGATATTAAAAAAATAAGAAATGAGCTTAAATATATAATAAAAGTATCTACATGCGCACTTTGTTGTGTTTTGTGACTCAATATTTTCCTGTGAGCTATTGACTTAAGCTTGACAGTAATTACAGGGGAAATTTCCTATTCAAGACAAAGGAAAGTCATTTTCAAAACACAGAGAAATTAGAATTAGACATGTTAAATGTAAAACTAATTATGTATTCATATTGTTGGCAAAGTTGTGCGCAAAGTGTCTTTATACATACGTTTACGTATATATATATATATATATGTATATATATATATATGTATATTTATATATATCAGATTTTTACAAAAGCATGTCATTTAGTTAAGAAAGAACAAGAAACATTGACTTTTACTCACGACAGCCTTCTTCTCTATGTCTGCCCTGCCAAGAGAAATGGCGCTGTTCTTCCTGGAGCCAATCGCTAAGGTCAGCCTCTCTCCAGGAAACAGACCAGCTGGCAGCATGGACAGGTCTAGGTGTCCATTAGGGGTCAGGGTACAAATTTTGGGGTCTTTAGCAGAAAAGGGGAAAAAAATAAGAAGGAAGTATAACACCTACAATGAGCTGTGGTGGTAAATGAAAGAAACAAGACAGAGGGATGAGCAGAAAGAAGCAGTCAAATAGGAAAGATGGAGTATGAAATAAATCCCTTGCCTCCCATTGTGTTCCCTCTGCTGTTACCGTGAAACAAAAACTTCTTCATCACCGAACACAATAAATGTCCCGAAACTAATTTCTTCCTAACTTTAACCCCCCAAAAAAAGGTATCAAAGAAATACAATAAAACCTCATAGAAGCCAGTCACAGCACAGAAAGAAGGGTGCGTCGGTTTATCCTTTTTCTAACACTTGGTCAACATTAAGATGCCAAACGAGCTTTTCTCCAAGCTGACATTTAAAAGGTACATTTGAGCTGGAGAATTGTGATCAGACACGTCCCTAATGTGCCATTAAATGCTGCTTCATATTGCAGGAATCTTTTGTTGGTTCACTTCGGCTTTAACAGAGGATGGAAAAAGTGGCATATTTAATGTTTAATCAGCTTGCAGCACATTTTCAGCTGGAAAAATGCTGCTTGGCAAGGATTACTGTGTAAATTATACAGATGTTATTTTTATTGCTGGAGGTACAACAATTCAGCTCCCATCTTCAAATGGTTTCCCTCCCGATATTGACATTTTAGTATTTCACATCTGATATCAGGTATTTTATATTCACTATGTGCCAGATTTTTAAATGTTACTTTATAGGTTATATTTTTGGAATTTCGAAATGGACATTTCAGTTTCACAATGAAATGGGGTCTCATGTTTCATACCTGACAGATGCAGGGAGTCCTTTTGCTTATCAGTCTCGTCAAAGTTACAGGAGGACCTGTCATCATCTGAGTAGGAGCGGTTTGCATCGCCCTGCAGGGGGGGGACAGCAAGAGAAGAGAAACGGTACGGATGCAGAGACAGAAACGCCGAGAAGGAAGGAAAATGAGGCAGACCCCGAGAAAAAATAGGAAGAACTGTTGATATAATAAGCAATTACTTGCTGACCTAAGTAGGAACTGTCAAGAGAGGAAGGAGGAAGATGTCTCACCTCAGCTTGAAAACCTTCAACCAGGATGGCGACGAGTAAATTGAAGAGCACGTAGTTTCCAAATGTCATAAGTGCTACAAAGTAGAGAGCGGCACAGGGGGAGGTTGATGCCATGCCATTGTACAGCACCATATTCCAGTCCTCCTGAGTCAGAATCTACACACAGAGGGGAGCACAGGCTGCATTTTTGGTGCACGTACAGGACAGACATATCATAAATCCATTTAATAAGGCTGTCTCAAGAAAGTGGAAGTCGTTTTTTTCTTGAGGGGGGCTGTATCGTGTCAGTCCAACTATAGTTACCTGAAAGACTGTGACTATGGCCCAAAGCAAGGAGTCAAAGTTCTTCCTGTCAGGAACCGTGTCTCCAGCCTCCGTCTTCAAACTAAACTTACAGCCAAATATGTGCATCCCCAGGATACTGTGATGTGAAAAAAACAACACAACATCAATTTATTTACAAGTCTTTTTGAAGAAAATCTCAAAGGGTGGAGCTTTAATTCTTCTGCTGCCTCTAAAAGCATTGCTGCTTTTGCACCATCTGATTTAGTGACAACAAAATGCATCTTTCCACAACTTTTATTTGTGCAAAATAGATGTATGTATATATAATATATATATTTATTTAATTTAGTTAATTCATATGAAAGTTATTACCAAAAATGTCCATCATCATCAGTGACAAAGCTCCAATTATGATCTAAACAACATTTTCAAGTTTTCTAATAGCTATTTGCAGACAGAAAAAAACAAAATGATTGTTTTGGAAAGTTTTGGGTTATTCTTTTTATTGTATTAAGATGATGTTGTAGATCAATTTATTGTAATCTAATAAGCAAGTTGTGTTCATCTTAAAATCTGTCTAAGAATTTTTATTGGCTTTATCTAAACTTCATTCAAACACATTTACCAAGGGCAAAAAAAATCTCCAATGAAATTTTTGTTTTTAATGTTATGTGCGATTTTGAACATAAATGTATTAATACAAATGCAATTACCTTAGTTTAGCCAAGAGTGATTAACTGGAGATGCAATCAACAAGATGGCACATGGAGCCCCACTCGATCGTTTTAAGCAACACTTTTTTCCTGAGCCACAAAGAGGAACAACGTCTGTTATGGAGAAGACCGATGTCCGCAGACTGACGTCCGCTTCCGGTGTGGAGTGGAACTCCATCCGCCATCATGTCGGCAGCTGATTGTATCTCCAGTTTAGCATATTTCTGTACGGTAAATTAAAAATGTTCTTATTAAATTTATTGTGTTGTGCTCAGAAAAATCAGGTACACTACCATAAATCAAGCTAAATTCAACTATTTATGAACTTATAAAAACATTTTTTAACAGAACACAAATAATCAAAAATAACAGCGAACAAGGCAAAAATGTTAAAATTTCCTAAAAAGTGGTTGCGGCTTTGCATGAGTCCACGTTTGACATAAAGAGCACATGGAAAAATGTATAGAACTGCTTTGAGTTTGATTATTTGATTTTACAGTCGACAGTGTGAAATAATGAGGGCTACTGACAACTATAAACCTATTAGTGTGCTGCCGATAATAACAATAATTAAAGTTGATTTTCTACTGTTTTGTGACCCTCACTGACGTCTAATTCAGCAAATATTCAACTATTTTAGACTGCAGAGATTGAATGTGCTTTAAGTCATAAGTTAGTGTGGAGGGAATCTCTGCTTGGACAATTTTGAAACATAGAAAGGAGAAAATGAGTCTTCATTATAATAGCTGAAACTGCATAGTGTTATGATAAAAACATAACAGTGACTAATTTCTGAAATTACTTATTTTTCATGATTACTTTCCACACTTTGATCTTTTCTGTTTATCATTTCCAAAGCAGTACACAAGAGAAGGTAACTGTACCTAAAAATGAAGATGAAGAGCATAAGCAGCATGCAGAATGTGGCCACATTGTCCATGGTCTTCATCAGCACCACAAGCTGTCGCCTGAGCGCCGGCATGAACCTCACCAGCTTGATGACCCTCAGCAGTCTGAAGGTCCTCAGCACTGACAGGCCTCCGTCTGCCTGCCCGATGATCTCACAAACGCTGAGGTTTGTTTCAGTGTCCAGAGAAAACAGAGGGAGTGGAAAAATTGTGAAGATAAGAAAATAAATTGACTTTATGACTCCGCTGTTGATGTGCAAACCTGATGATCACAATGATGCCATCAAATATGTTGTAGGGATTCCTCAAGTACTCAAACAAGCCAAAAGCGGTGAGCTTGAGGATCATCTCCAGGGTGAACATGCTGGTGAAGACGATGTTGCAGATCTCCAGGACGTTTGTAAGCTCCTCAGGCTTGTTGGTCCAATCAGAGAAACACCGGAAACAAAAAAAAAAGAAAAGTTATCACACTCATAAACGATATGTTGTGTTTATCTTAAAGACTCACTCTAATAAAAAATTGTATTTTGAACATGTTCCTGCAGCATTTTTCTTGTGATGTAGGACATATATGTAAGGAGAAATTAAATTGCATTTATTTATTTAAAACATGGTGAATCAAAAGCAGATGATAAAATGTCGTTGGAAAAGTATAGATCCATTAACATCTTAGTTTTCCTCATCTGAGCTGGCATCAAAACTATACAGCTACGCAGCTCCAGTATCGCTCATCATTTGTGTTGCGCTGGTAATGTTAGGTTATGGTTGTGAGGGGCTGTAAGCTAGCAGGAGAGAGGGCAAACATAGGGATGATGGGAAATAAGATGACTTACTCTGACTGGCTTACTCTGCGACAACAGTCCAGCCCACAACTTAGAGGCAATTTTTCTACTAAACTATTGCTGCTCTGCAGAAACGATGTCCTAAATTGGAATAATTATATCACTTTTACAAAAGACTAAAAGATGATTGGAGTGAGACTTTAAAAAAAATACAAACCTACTTGAGTGGGACAGAAAAAAAATCTCCTATCAGTGACTTGCAATTTTATCTGCTTGTATTAAAAGGCACAGAAGATGCGGTGATAAACAAACAACAACAAAACTGTTTTGTCGGCATCACATCCGAGGGAGCTAAAAAGGCAGCCGCTCAAAGTGTTGATCTCTTGAAAAGAGGGTTCACGCCTGCGAGGCAAATCAAATATACACCCATATAGTAAACAGTCAAAAAAGGAGGAGCAGAGAGCGAGAAATAGGGGAAAAAAATGCGTTTTTGAACACAGCGATGCATGAGAAACTGTAAAAGGAAAACTTGCATAAGCAAAAAAAGACAGGAATGAGAGTGTGTATTATTTGTGTCTGCAAACTCAGAAAAAGAGCTTGTTATCTGGAATTGGCAATGGCGAGCATAGATGTATGAACTGCTCTATAAGAAGCAAACAGTCAATTGTGGATTTTTTTTCATCTATTTGTATTTCTGTGCGCACATTTATTAAACTTTGCTTTGTGTGTGACTGAGTGTGGCATGCTCGATATGGATCAGATGCTTTCACTGATACCCCCTGTGAGTTTCTGTTTCAAAGCCAGCTGAGAAAAGGGCCAACTCGCCCTGCCAAAGTTAGCAAACCATGACAGGGAAAAACACATTCTCATCCCTCCCTCCTTTAATCCGCTTTTGCTCCAAATCTATCCCAGTTCCCCTTGTTCTCTGTCTCTATTTTTCCCTTCTCTTGCTGAGTCTCATTATCAGGCAGTCCCATCTCTTTCCAGTCAATATACTGCAGTCAATCAGGCGGAACAGGAGAGGAAGTGAGTGGATGGAGGGATGAGGAACGACAGTGCATGGTGACAGAAAAGTGAAGGAGAGGAGGTGAGAGCACACAAGAATTAAAGGTGAAGATTATGATTATGGGATTCTTGGAAATAAAATCATTAAGCTATCTTAGCTAAGATTATAAGGCAGATTTTTTTTCACAAGTTGTAGGATTTAAGTGCGATTCATGATGTGAAAAAATGTGGTAAGGGTAATTAGCTCTGATTCTAATTTAGTTTGTTAGATTTAAAAGATTTCTGGTAAAAAATAAAAAAATAGAATAATGCTGACATCACACTACCTACTACTGCCTTTGCAGCATTGACATGGTGTATCTTTTATTTTAAAAAGAAGCCGTGTAAACCTCAATCTAAAGTACTTCATTTTTTTTAAATGTCGGTTTTCTTCTTATGCTTGTGCTTTATTTATGCAAAAAAAAAAGTAAATTTATTGTTATCATTGTGGCAACATTA
This sequence comes from Adrianichthys oophorus, assembly GCA_036245035.1. Classification (NCBI taxonomy): domain Eukaryota; kingdom Metazoa; phylum Chordata; class Actinopteri; order Beloniformes; family Adrianichthyidae; genus Adrianichthys; species Adrianichthys oophorus. Next base: position 9,541,389 of record BSAI01000125.1, on the reverse strand, counting down.
ACATAAATGCACATCAGTGTCTTGAAGTAAGACTTGGCTCCTATCAGGTGTGTGCTCTGTGAGAAACAACCCGAATGGCTCTTAAAGGTTGCAGACCCCTCCTCTAGGTCATAGAATCAAGAATCAACACAGAAAATGAGAGGTATTGCTGTGGACTGAGCTTTGACACCATGGTTGAACTCAGATTTAGCGCCATCATCTTTCCACCTTCCGTTCTCTCATGTCTGAGGCTTCTCTCCAACCTTTCCTTCTCCAACCGCATGTCTCGCCTTGTTCTGCGTTCTCTTCTGTTGTGTTTAAGTTGTTCTTGTGCTTCCCGACCTCTGAATTTTTCATGATCTACTCAGGAACAGAAGTTTCCTCATCCTGTTCTTTAAATATGTAGCATAACTGCTGCTTTAATATAAAGAATCCACTTGGAGGTCTCTTACGACTGTGTACAGGAAGCTTGTCGTGAAACTGAATTAATCAATAATAGTAATCTGCAGCCAATTTTGGAGATGCTTCTTCTGGAATGAGAACACTCAAAACCAACCTGTGAATAGAACTCATTTTGATCTGTGGAAAGTGAGTCTGACAGCTTCATAATTTTTGCGATTCTTCATGTTTAGGACCTCAGAATTTGGTGTTTTAGATCACACTCCTTAGAGTTAAAGGCCAACCCCCATGGAGGGCACAACTGCACCCTTTCATCAGTGTTTTTTATTCTTTATTCTTCTGTCAGTCTGCAGAAACTCTGCTGGAAGAAAAGCTGAGAAGGCACACAAAGAAAGAATAGTTGTGTGTGCATGCAAACGCCTGTGGGTGTTTTTGTGCACAAGCCCACTTTGAAATGCACACATACACACTTGCTACAATCACAGGGAATTGAGTTAAAACTGCTGTGTAACTGCAGTCTTCCTCACATCGCGCTTCTATCCTCCCCAAGAACCCCACGTTTATTTTTAGAGACAGAGATGAGAGAAAGCAACTGCTTTGTGCGCTGTCAAAGACCGAGCCAGTGGATCCGAGGGGTGGGGGGTGGGGGTGGGGGGTAGAAGTGGGGATACAGAGGGTAAAACTCAGGAGATGGAAAAGAGTCAAAGAGAAGATGAGACACTGGGATATGGTGGAAGGGAAGGAAAGAGATAAGGAACAAAGATCAAGTCAGGGAAAAGTGCAACGCTAAAGCAGATTCAAAATAAAGAGAAAGAACTGAAGTGACAAAGGGAGGATAAATAAGAAGCGTGATCTAAGAGGGAAAAATAAAATTAAATCCACTCCAAAGAAAATCATGTCCTTGGTGTTTTTAACAAGTTCTTCTGGCATTTTTCTCATGATGGAGGAAAACCATAAAGAAAATTGAGCAAAAACGTCATTTCAGAGTGTTTCTTTATTCGCTGTGAATCAGGAGCAGATAAAAAAAAATGCTGTTTGAAAAAGCTTGTAGCTGTAACGTAAAACCTACAACGGCAAGTCAACAAAACTGCCTTCTCTCCATTCTGATGCATCCACCAGCAGACACGTAGATCCATCTACGTCTTCGCTTTCCTCGTCAGAGCTGGAATCTGGCTCAAAACTGTGCGGCTGGATAGCTATAAGCGAGTGGGAGAGCGTGTAAACAAAGGGATGATGGGAAAAACAAAGTATTTCTAATGAAATACTGCCACTCTGCAGAAACTTTGTCCTAGAAAACGACTGTAGTTTTAACAATGTTTGGCTAAAAACAGCATAATCATGATTAAAAGACCACTGGGAATGCTTTTACAATAGATCAAAATATGATTGGAGTAGGACTTTAAAGCTTCCTTTAATATCACGTTTCACTCTGTGTCTACCTCATTTCCTCTCTGGAAGATATTTTATTTGTGCTGAATAAAGAAAATGTTTTTGTATATGCATTGTTGGCAGCCGTCTACCCCCTCTCGCTTTCAGACGCTTGCCTCTGCTTCTGAGGAGCCTGGCCAATGTTAAAAGCCAGCTCGGTGTTGTCTGCCGTGAGGCTAAATGTTTATACCTCCGCTAGAAAACTGCACAGCCCCGATGCTCCTCTCCCACTCTCATCTGTCTGAATGCCATCTGCCATTATAATATTTCTTTCTGTTGATTTGTCGGGAGTGAGAGGGGAGTGAGAAAAAAGATTACGCCAACACACTCTGTTGACACTATAGTACTGTATGCCAGTCTAAATAATTGAAGGCAATATTCCAAAACAATCACCAGCTCAGTTGGTTTAAAGCGTTCGCAATAAACGCAAAAAAGAATTGATGGAGATGTCTCATATAAAAACACCCTGAAATCCATCACAAAGAGTGAGAAACTGATTATCCAGTTTCCCGCATAACTGCATTTGCATTTCTAAAAACAACCATCCAGATGGGTTTTACCTCCCCAAAAACTTTCAATGTCACAGTGTTCATTTGCAATGAGATGAAGTTTGAGTTAATTTTTAGATTACTTGCTGAACTCAAAGTGACAACTTTGTCAAAAAAACATAATTAAAAAATCAATACCATAAAATCACTTAATGGTTTTTTGTCTTTACTTAAAGACCCAGTCTGATGAAAATTGTGTTGTTGGGGTTTTTAACATGTTTGTGTAGGCTTTTTTTAATGACAGAGAACATGTATGAAAACATTTAAGATTAAAACTGCATTTCTGAGTATTTCTTTATTCAAATTGTTGTGAATCAGGAGCACTTGAATCAGTGCAATAAAAAAGAGCCTATTTGTGACATCAAAAAGACGTTGGGCAGGCCACAAACTCCCTTAGTCAACTAATTCCATGAATGTCTTATTACTATTCTTATTCATTTTTATAAAAGAAATATCTTACATAAAGTCAGTCAAAACCATACTCAATGTTCATTGAGATAAATAAAAAAAATCTTTATGAATCTCTAAAAGAAGAAGCTGAAAGAAAAGAAAAAAAGCTTGCGGTTTATCTCCCTGCAGTTGTGTTTCTAACAGCTTTTTCTACTTTATGTTAATTTTGATTATTTATTAAAACAAGCTTTCTGTCAGAGGTTTTGGTCTTCCTATAAGAGCAAACATGACAGAGGATTTCTCATGTGACCAGAGACCGGTTGTGGGCATAGATGACCTAGGCGGCTGCCTAGGGCACCATCTGCTGGGGGGGGGGGGGGGGGGGGGGGGAGAGAAAAAATGACTAAGAAACAGACAAGTTTTTTTTTTTTTTTAAGTTTATAATATTTTTTTCAAGTTTATAGCAGGTGGACACACCACTCATTTAGTTTAAAAATAAATTAAAAAAACAAATAAAACATAAATAAAATAAAACTTTGCCTGGTGCAGTGCCCCTCCTTACCTGTAGCTGCCGCTGTTAAAGCTAGAGAGGGCGGCGCTGTTGCAGCTGCTTGAGCGTCTTTAAAACTTTAAGAATGAAAAAGCAGCAAAACAAGCTTTAAGGGAAAAAAAATGGAAGGAAGAGGAGGAAAAACTGCTTGGAAATTCACCCCCCCTCACTGCATTTTGGTCTAAAAAAAACCTCTCGCTTTTGGTAGAAAAAGACAAAATAACAGGTGATCTAGTGTTTTTCTATCTTCAAGCCTTTAGCACAGGAGATGCTGTTTTAAAACCTACCATGCTGCTCACTGCAACTCTTACGGTGGCACAGCAGTCAGTGCTTCCACCTCTCAATGTGTGAGATTGCTGGATCAAGCTCTTGCTTGGGCAGCGACATGTTTGTCTTTACTTTTTTTTTTTGGGGGGGTGGGGGGGGGGGGGGGGGGGGGGTGGGTGGGGGGGTGTAACAAAAAACACAAGGTGTTATTATTTAGGTTTTGAGAGTTGAAATAAATTCTCAGAGTTTGACATTGCAGGGAGTTATGTTGTTTCTGTTCTGGAGCGTGGGGGGTGTTGTGAGGA
>BSAI01000125.1:9523535-9537423 GCA_036245035.1 Adrianichthys oophorus | reverse complement strand
TTGTGAGGATGTGTGTGTGTGTGTGTGGTGGGGGGGGGGGGGGGGGGTGGGGGTGTATTTGCACCCTAGACGAAACAGTGCACCCTAGACGAAAAATTTCTGTATCAACAGAAATGAACAACACAAAAGCAGCATAAATGAGCAGACAGCAAAGTGAATCCTTTATCATCAAAAGGAGTCAATGATTTAAGAATTATTCAGCCTTTCTGCATTTCAACATTTTAACCCCACAAATTCCTTAAAAAAGTTCAACAAAAACCTCCTCTGCTGCTTATCGAGAACTAGATGGAAGACAAATGCCCACCAAAGCAGCCAAAGACCACAGCATCTCCACTGGAAAGCTTTTGGAAAGCACCAGAAAGAAGAGCGGACCGAAAACAGTGAACACCCTACCTGGTTATGATGCTCGATGCCCATGCTGATGGTGTTTATGAGAATAGCGATCATTATGCCCCTGCTGAAGTACTTGCTCTCCACGATCCCCCAAAGTTTTTTCCTCGTGCTGTTCCAGAGATCTCTGCAGCAACCGAAGCATGTCCTCCTCGGCCTCCTTTTCCTGCTTCCCTTCTCCTCCAGGTGGTTATCCTCTTTGTCTGTTTCGTTGACGGCGTCATCTTCATTTTCGTCGTCATTAGCCGAGTCCCCCACATCCCGTGTGCCTTCTTTTAGTGCCAATGCACACACAGGGCAGTCCTCGGGGTTCTGTGGGACAGACAGACTGATGGAGTTGGCCTGTGAGCGGGGGTCCTGCTTGCTGTGGTGCTGACATTTAGGTGCTACAGGGACACAATAATAGCAAAATGTTTACATGGTTTCAGTAGGTGAAAATGACACGGCTTTTGTCTGTTAAAATGAGTTAAAGGAACCATCAATTTCTGAATTCTTACAAACGTTACATGAAAATGAACTCTTAACTCCGATTCGTTCTTCTCAAATCGGCCTCCTACTCACATCTTGGGTGCTTCAAGTGATGTTGATCTCCGATCGCGTTCCCCCCAACCCGCCTGTTCCCCCTGCCTCCACCAGCTGGAGGGGTCTTGCCCATCAGCGTGTAGTAGAGAGCCGCTGATCTCCTCTTAGCTTTGCGGAGAACATGGCAAACCAGTTGGAAGAGCTCCTCGTAGCAATCTCCCGGCTCTGCCATGCTGGCCAGGGTGGAGGAGGAGAGGCACTGCGCCCTTTGCTCCTGCATTAGCTGGTGTTCCCGCTGTTTGGTCTCAGAGAACTGGGTAGCAATAACCACCAGGCACAGGTTGATCATGAAAAATGAGCCAATCTGGATGAAAAGGGGGAAAAGGGTTGACATTTCATGAACATAGTGCTTTTTGGACGGCTAAGGGCTGTAGATCCAGGAGTATGAACTAAACATTGAATTCTGTACTTAAGCAGTGTGACAGATGGGCAAATTCCTTATGAGTTAATACACCTTACTTTTCATTACTTATCCACCCGCTTTAAAAGAGAAACAGGGACAACGGAGTTGCAACACTCGTTCCTACATCAAGCTCCCACACTTGCTGACTCCAATACTGTGTGCCAACCTGCCTGTACAAATGTTGCACACATGCTAAAGGTCTTAGAGGGCTGGCCTCCTCCCAAACTAAGGCTGACTGTCACAGACAGACTGAGCCAACACATGCTGAAAATACAGTTCAGAGCTTTCTTTTTTTTATTCGCTGACTTGACTGACTAGTTCTTTGAAAAAAGGGTCTTCTGAACACTGCAATGTCCCCAAGATAAGCACAGCAGTTAGCGTCAGCGTTATCGCACAGCCACCACAGAATTCTTGGACACTGAGACAGAACTCCAATTTCACTCCAGAATTACTCTAAAAGGGCTTGAAACCTCTGATAAGCAGGATGGAGGACGTATCAGAGAATCGCAGCACCTTAAATGAAGAATCTTAAAAATTCTTTACCTTTCTTTGGATTTAATTTAGTACATTTTCACTTTTGGTTTCTGTTTGGGTAAAGTGCTGGGTTTAGTAGGCTTCAGAAGCATTTCATAAGTTAAGGGAATTCTAGATTACACAAATGCTTTTCCTATTTTGTCTGAATTGTAATGAAATACCAAAAAGTTCCCTTTGATATTACTAAGAATAAATGAGAAGAAACACTATTTTTATTAGTTTGATGTTTATTACCCCCAAATCTAAGACAATAGTCATCATAGGCCCTGAATAACTAAAAATGACCATGTTAATAGCAGGTATTTCCACTATTTGCTGCTTTACATGGTGTTCTGACCATATAAGGCACTTTCACGTCATGAAGTCGAGCTGCAGCAGTTCTGGAATGACGTGGTGGAGAGTTATCGTCCATGAACAGAAAGTTGGGGGTTTGCTGGTGGAATTGGGAGATGATGATGACTGGTCTACGTGCTGTCTGGTGATTTCTGCCCAGGCTGTTGCACTTCCTCCACCAAAATGAACCCTGGAGTCTATGTTGACCTTGACGTATCTCTCACCTCGCCAAAAACGCTGACGACCATCATTTCTGTGCAAGGTGACCTGACACTAATCAATGAACAAGCCATTGCTGCAATGTCCAGGTCACATGGTCTTTTTCCCACTGTTATTTTCCAACTGTTCCATTTATGGCGGTGTCTTGCTGTCAGCATTTGTAACGGTCGTCTGGCATTCAAGTCATAGTGGTGGAGTCAGCTGCGATTGGTTTGTCTAGACATGCTAGTACACATCTGGTAAACAGGCCTGCAGCTGTGTGGCATTTGTTAAGCCATGTCTGAGTACATAGGTCCACAGGTACTAGTCATGGCTGTGGTCTATCACTTGAGGTACTCCACTCCTGGGTCTGTCACAAATAGCTAAGTCTTGATTCAAGCCTGCTGATGACATTTTGAGGCTCACCAAGTTCACGTGCAACATGTGATTGGCTACTATGAAAGGCGTACAATGGCCAGGTGACGCTGTTCATCTGTTAAGCGTCATTGCATGTTCATGGCTGTTTGAACGATGAGCTTGTAATGACTTACTGGCAAAATCCGCTTTATACCCACAGAATGTTGACATTAATGCCACATTTAAAGGGTTTTTCTTTTAGAATGTTTTGGTTTGGGCCCCAACAAGTAAGACGACAAACTGAACACAATGAGACCATCATGAGAAAAACACAGAAAACCAACGAGTTCAAGGGCCTTATTCAAAAACAAAGAAACAAAATTTGTTTTTCTACATAAGAAATTCCTAGTTTCTTTTTAGTCAAACTGAAATATGAACGTGCATGTGATGGGTAGAAGGAAGGCAATTAGCTCAATAGTGAGTGGTACATGTGGACTGATCATCTGGTTTGCAGTCATGGGAATCACTAGGACTCCCCAAATAGCTTTTATTGGAGCACTCTGTGTTTGGCATACAGAAGACTGATTAGATCAATAGTCCAACCTTTAGACTTTCATCATCTGATCAAAGATGCCGGGAAAAGTAAAAGCCAGAGTGAATGCAAGTCAGAAATATTTACAGAGAAACAGAAAGAGGGAGCAGGGATGGGAGGTAGGGAAAAAGGAGGAGAGATGCCCATCTGTGGCCTGTGGGTCAAAGCAGGTCTGCAGGTGTGTGAGGCTTTGATTTCCCTCCAGGCTTGCATCTCTGCGAGTATCTATTCTGTGATACTGATCAGTAGACAGCTTTACGCATAATTAGGTAGGGCAGTCCAATGTCACACATTCATGATGATCGCTGCATTATGCATGGATGCAAACAAACACACACGTGTGTGAGGACACATTTGTACACACATTTACATGGTGAGCCTGATTGCAAAGACAGGCTTTGGTGTCATCTAAGTTGCATGAATTTATATCTATTCAAATTTTCTAAACACATTTGAAACTTTTTGTAGCTCACTCTTATAGCTGTCAAATATGAATGGCCACTGAAGGAGCTTTTCTACCTTACAACTGTAGGACACCTCATGTTTGCTCTTGGCTTAGTCTTCCACCTTCAGTAGATTGGTGGGATGCCATTACAATTAAATACTTTTAATTCGGCACAAAGGTGCAAAGCTGCTGCAATGTTCAGAAGACACTGTCAGTTTTAAGATGAAAGAATAGAGACAGAAAGAGTTGGTTTTGATTTTAAAAAATAAATTTTGGAAAGACGTTGGGAAGCCCAACAGCTGCTTAAAGGTGAGGATGTGCAGAAATGAGCTGTTAGGAAAGGACCTATCAAGCTTAAAGTGACAACTCTCCTAGTTATTCACTGTCTGCTGACATCACCTTTACCAGAAATGCACAAAAAGACTCAAAAAAAGTAGTTCTGGTCACATAGCCTAAATGTTCTATATCACTGCGCAGGCTTCTTTAAAACAAACTTTTTAGTTCATCATCTGGACAAAAACAAGCGGAAGAGGTGAACTTTCTCTCTGAACCGATGCTTCAATGAACCTATCACAATTATAATCAGCACATATATCGCTTTCCTCTGGTGGTCTGTCAGCACAGCGCATTATCGTGTTACCGTGACAATGTGTTGCACTATATATGAAAAGTCTGCTTTAGTGAAAAACTAACAAGAATAAAGAACTGAAAATTGATTGAATATTTTTATTGTGTAAGTGACCGTGGTATAAGTGGAATAATACCCGACTCAAAGTGGAAGACCGTCGCTTCTGACGTGTAATTAATCTGCGTTAATAAATAGTAACCCATTAATTGTTTTTAATTTATCATGTGCATTAACGCTTTAACATTGGCATCCCTATTAAAAATATAATTTCAAATTGAAGCCTAGAACTAGTATTAATCATTTGTAACCCAAAAGAAACAATTTTAATGTGCAGGTTCTGCAAAAAAAGGGAGAAACAGAATTATTGAATTCTGTTCCAAACAGAGTAACACAACTCTCTGCCCTTCACATATTGACTCTGGACAGTCTTTCACAGCACTATCAACTTTCTCAAAGCAATCTCCACTTTAAATCACTGTATTGAAAAACGGGTTGGCCACAGAGAGAAGAAACCTGCTGACCACAATGCAGCAGAGGAGGATGTTGGGAACATGTCCTCAACCACCAGGATTTCTGTGATGACATCAGACAAAATGGTGAGCTTTTATAAAGCAAACTAACAGCTGCTGCGATTTTAAAAATGTACTCACAATTATTACTTTTTCTTAGGATCCTTTTTCATGCCTGCTGTTTTCATTTATTATAGGGCAATTGGTACAATACTAAATCTCCGTTTACACATTCTATTTCGATTAAAGCCATACTTACAATGATGAGTAATATGAAGTAGATGAAGTTGTAGAAAGAGTGAGCGTCCATTACATAATACATAATTTCCACCCAGCCCTCCAAAGTGATCACCTGTCAGGGAAGATTGATGGTTAGAACAGTTCATCTTAGTTTGTTATCTGCTCTGGCACAGACGGTACGTACCTGGAAAATGACTATCCAGGCGTAAACAATGTTGTCAAAATTGATGGCTCCTTTGTGTGGGTTAGTGTTGCCAGTGTGGCACCGGGTGTAATACTGGTTCCAATTGATGCACAGACCTAACGCTTCACCAGCACCGCTGCCATTATTCAGGGGCTCGGGACTCAAACCCAGTGCCTGCCTGTGCAGAGCATCCTCTTTATCTAGGCAGCATATTCGACCTCCTTCGCGCCTCGCTGGCACGTCAGAGCATGACATGATGCCATTATCAGAGGCCAAGGAGCAGATGAAGGGGCGCTCATCATCCTCTTCTGGCTGATAGTACGGAGTTGGCAGGGTCATGCCTGAAGGGCTGCGGGTGGAGACAAGGTCAAGAAAAGTTAGTTGTGGAGACTAAGATAGAGAAACGAAGTGGGGAACTATATATTTTTCCCGCGTTTCCGACTGATGTTTCTGCAAAGCAAAACGGGGAAACGAATGAGCTATTAAAGCTTATTTAAAATATATAATTAATAATGTAAAAATGCAAATAATCCCAAGTGTGACAGTAATTCATCTACATTCCATGAGTAAGTATATCCTTTCCACATAAATATAGTGTTGGGAGTGCTGCATGAGGGTTACTGGACACATATTTACATACAGATTTCTTAATAAAGCACTTCTGAAGAGTTTCACAAATATTACAAAATATATCTGCAAAAAAATCTAAGTGAAAAGCAAAAGAGGAGGATGTGTTTAAGACTACGGTCACTACGTGGCAACCTAAATGCAAGTTTTTTTTTTTAGCAAAATCCAGCAGGTGGCCGAGCGGTGGCATTTTCAATCAGCAGGCGGCAGTCGCATCTTTACACGCCACGCGGTGGCCGCAGAGGTTTTAAGAAAAAAAATAACATTTTACAGCGACCAGACGATTTCTTTATATTGGTCAGTGGCCACCCGGCACATTTCGAGGTTGCGCTGTGGCAGTACGGCGGTAATTGACTGATGGGAGGGTCTTCAAGGTCCCCAAAATTGTCTGATGATCATCTGATTTCAGACTGCCACCCTCCAGCCACCTCCCTGCCCCTGTGGTGCCATCCCACTGCCATCGTCCAATTGTTAGATATCGTACGATAACAGAACGGGCACTCAACAAAGGCTGTTGACATGGGCTGGGGTTCTGGCGATTACCAGACGTCAATCTGGCAATCCCGGTCACTGCGGGCTAAAATGGGGAAACGGCATTGATGCTGCACTAAGCTAATCACGCCGTAGATAGCACCGCAGCAACTCATCAAATCTTTAAAAAAATATGTTGATGCCTCTCCATTGTGCGGTGAAAGTTGTATTTGTGACACTAACACAAGTTTGCAGAAAAAAAATGTTCCCTTTCTTACCCCACATTGAGTTCATTTTTTTTCTAGTTTAAAAGTTTGGTTAAAAGCAAAAAAGTCTAACTTTAAACACAAAAAAAGAAAAAAAAAAGGAGAAGAGCATATCCAAAAGATGCTGCATGTGTGCACACCTTACGCTACCCTATGCTACAACTGGGAGGAAGAGGTACACAGACAAGATACAAGGAAGGATAAGGAAGGACACAGCACTTTATGAGAAAACAAGGCAGAATAAGGAAAAAAAATGTTAGCAAATGCAAAAAAAATGGGGTAAATACTTTCTAAGATGCTTTAATAATATTAATGATCAGGAACCAGTGGAGTAGAGTCAAAATGCAAGTGATTCAGCTTGTTGCTTGAACTTAAAGCTTCAATAAATAAATTTAAGCATAAACAAACAAGGGATACATTTAAAAAATATGCCAAAACACACAATCTGACAAACATGAACTGAAAGCCAGACATCTAGATATAGTGAAGATGATTCACTGCAATAGCTGTGGATAGTTAGAAACTTGAGCCTGACGTGACTGAAGAAAACTCAACAAAACAAACAAGAGAGCAGAATTCTAACACCAAGAACAAAAACAAATGTAAAAAATCTTATAAAACAGAAATACAACACAAAATATATATTATTCATATTTTAAGCATTATGTAATGTTCCCATATTTCTCCTGATATTATTTTGCGTGTACGACTTAATTTATTAACAGGAATCCCCTTAAAAATTCTGTTTTACTTGACTTTCATAACAGCAAATTTCACCAAATCTTTAAAGAAGAGTTTCAAACAAGGTTTCATTTCAGCAAAAATAGATCTAACATAATAATAAAAAAGTTTCATGGTTTAACCGAACCTTGAGAACAAAAAACTGAAGCTTGAGAATAGATGTGTTTGTGTGTGAGTTCCTTCCAAGACTTCCGCAGTCAATAATTGCACTTCTTTTTTTAATGCAGGTATTGTCATTTGAAACTCAGACAGCTCTGGGACAGGACTCGCTGCCTTCTTGAACACACGGACCTCATTTAACAAGAAGTGTGACAGGCAGAGATAATCATAGGACATCAACCTTCTCAGCTGCACTGCGTTCAGAGATGTTGGATTTTAATGAGTGCCAAGAAGTTATCCAAAGAAGATGAGCATTTCCATATTCTTCATGTTTGAATGTCTTTCATGCACACTCTGTCCCTATGTGTCCTTATGAATAGAGGAAAGATGGATGCCACTGGGGGCCGCTATTTGAGGACGCTTTTCACAAATATGTGAAATTTACACGTAACTTTTTCAAAAAATACTGAGAAACAGAGACGTGGAAGGAGTGGTCAAATTTAAAAAAATACTAGAAAGAGGAAGGAGGGAATGCAAATATAACACTGCAAAACATAAATCCTAGATTAAAGCAACAGAAATAGTGATACAAACAAATGTAAAAATCACAATATAAGATGTCAAAAAGTTACAAATCCAAAACTTAAGCAAGTATAATAGGTATGTGTGAGTACGGTGGGGGAGTGATGGTGGTGGGGGTCAAAAAATACAAGAATAAACCCCTAAATCCCTACTATAGAGCACACACATTCAGGGTCACCAGTGTTGTTATTGTGCAGATTCTTTGAATTTTGAATGTGTCCAGCATTTAAAGCACTAATTCTTTTTTTTCAGTTTAAAAAGGAGACTTAGAACATAAAAGACAGATCTTCATGTCAAAGATGCTCTTTTTATAACTACATCACCTTTTTGAAACAAAACTCAACAAATATGCATTAAACTCCCTTTAAATAGGCACGTGATAACGTGAAAAAGGACGAGATTGCAGCAAGAAAGGATCTTCAAAAATATACAACCGGACAGAGCAGTGGAACATGAATAAAGGTTGTTGCCTTCCTGCAGGTGACTTGGCACAGCACAGCATGGCACAGCAAAAGCTGGCATCACACTGAGCAAACACCTGCCATGGAGAGCAGCATGGAGAGGGAGGATCAAGGTAAGTACGAGGAGGGCAGACAAGCAGCTCCGCTTCAAATGAAGAGTTTGGAGGTTTCATACGTTCTGTCAAAATGATTGAAACTTTTGGGTTAATCTGCAGACTAGCCGCAATTTGTAAACTTTAATAAACTACAAGATGAAAACACATCTAAACTCATTTTGACAACTTTTAGCTGTAGTGGGGTTGCATATACGATGCATTGCAAGACAGATTTAGATGGATTCTAATTTTGTTTTTCTTAGGCTTGTTCTGTTTTTCATGTCTCTTTTTTTCCCCTAATTTTGAGATTTTGCAATTTGGGGAAAATGTGACAGCTGCTTCAAAACATTTTGAAATGTCTGAATCGAAGCTGTTATGGGAAAGATTGCTTATAATCGAATAGTATATGTGTTAAATGCTAAAAACTGAAGTAAGACTGGACCACATTTCCAAGTGATAAAATAAAAATAGAATAGAATAGATTTTATTGTCATTGTAAAATGTTCCATGGGCAGCAAAAATCCAGAAAGTGTCAGTGTTCAGTCAGACATCCGGAAAAATAAACACCATCACACTATTTTATGAACTACATCAAAAAAATATTCATTCATTTTCTAAAGCGTTTTATCCCTTTCGGGGTCACGGGGTTGCCGGAGCCTAACCCAGCCACTCATGGGCGAAGGCAGGGGACACCCCTGGACTGGTCGCCAGTCTGTCGCAGGGGCCACAATCACACACCCATGCACACTCACATTCACACCTAAGGACAATTCAGAGTGACCAATTAACCTATGAAGCATGTTTTTGGACGGTGGGAGGAAAAAAATAAATATGAATAAATAAAAATGGAAAAAGTCAATCTTCCATGCCATTTGGATCACTTTGACTTCTTTAAAAATCGACCAAATTATGCAGATTTATGTTTCTTCTGCTGGCAGCATTAATGCAGTCAAGTTTAGTAATGATGCTTTTGAACAATGATTAATTACGATTCTTATTTGTATTTATTATTTATTCTTCTTCATTACTTGAGAAACTTCCTGGTCATTGCCTGACTATTAGCATGTGTGAAGCTCAGGAAAATAAGCACATTTTTCTTGCTTACTTCATTATAAATAAACTGGGGAAAAAAAAAAAAAAAAAAACTAGGCCCAACACTGAGAAATGTTTTTCCTTCAGGGGTCACTATAGTGAACCCCCCCACAGTTTGCACGCCATGTAGTTTCTCCACATCTGAACCAACACAGACTTGGTTCCGGCACATGATAGTACTTGAAGGTGCCTCCATATGGTGGCAGTAACTTCACCCTTTAACACCAGAGCTCTAGCTTCAGTGTTTACATTATTTGGTCTACCGGAACTCTTCAACCATTGACACAGATGACATTATTCCAGGAGATTCTGAAGTGGAGAAACCTTGCACCAATTTGCCATTGTGACAAAGTAGTATCTACTTGTCACCTGTTTGTTCATTACTTTTAGACATATTACAGAGGAGCAGAACAAATACAATATGTTTAAACTTGTTTATTGATTTTGTTATGTTTCTCACCTTCTCTTCCTGGTGTTCAAAGGGTAAAATGGTGGCCAAGGCCTTCACTTCCTGTTTTAAGGAAGGGCACAGGAAGTTGAAGGGATTTGGATTTGTTTGCGTTTAGGTTTGTAGTGATTTGGGTTGTTTTGTTTATTTATGTTTGTTTTGTTTACAGGACTTTGACCATATAGTTTCAAGACACTTTTGGTCTGTATCTTTTGTCTGTCATATGTTTTTTTATTGTATTGTGAAAGTGACTTCCTTCCTGGGCGCAGCCATCCAATTAACTGGAGCTCAGTGTGGGCGGGTGGAGCTGATGAGAGCTGTTCAGTTCATGCATGTTATACTTAAATTAAAAACTTCTGTTCCTGGACTTTAAAGTTATCTGCCTCCTATGTAACCAGGCCACTCTTATCACATCCTCTTACTTTGTGACAGCCATGCTTTACATTAATGATTTGTTGCATTTTGGTGCAGAGCCGACATGAAAAGCTGCTTTTCTCTGCGTCACAATCAGCTGATTTACATTGATTGTGAAACGGTCAAAGGCTTACAATATGTCAAAGAGCGTGTGCTATAGGTGTCGCCGACATCTCAGGTGTTAAAGGGTTAATGCACCAGATATTCCCAGGTGTTCTCTAATCCAGAGACTTCAAAAGTCCCAACCATGCTCAGTTTTTAAGATCAGATAAGACAGGATGTAGACACTCCATAAACACTGTCTATCAGAATTCCACCGACCCATTGACTGTATATGGAGAACTGAACAGAGCAAGTGTGAAGTCACCCAAAGAAAACGATTTACTTCCAGCTCCAACCAAATGAAGTCATTTTCTTTGCCATTTTTCTACGATATGGACACCACTAATTGGAGCCAGATGACGTTAGTAAGTAATGATTAGTCCAAATCGGTCTGAGTCAGTGTTTCTATGGTAGACACTGTCACGAGTCAGGAGTGAGCTTGTTGGAAGATCACACCCCTACCACTTGAAAGTGGGTTCGGGAGAATCGGTCACTCAAACTGTATGAATGTTTGAGGTGTAGACCAGCAGGCACCACAAGCTTTTATTGAAGTTTCTGATTGGCCAGTTTTTAACAAATAATTAACAACAAATAAATATCATGATTAGCAAGAAAATGTTAGAATGGCTATTCTGACAAATATAATGACTGAGGAATAGCCATTTATTTCTCTATAGAAGTCTTTGGGACAGTGGGCACTTCCTGTTTGGAATGCAAGTGGAGGAGTTACTCAGTCCAGTTCTCTTATACATGGTATGACCATGGTAGTCATTTTGACTGGTTGGACAGTTTTTGGATTGTATTAAGAGATCTAAGTGTATTTGGGAGAATAAGTTAAAACACATCAGGACACTAAATAAAACTACGATAATTGAATCCTCTGCTGTCACCATAATAGTAAACCTAATACGTTTTATTTTCATGGAATAGTCATCTCATCTACTTGTCATTTTTCTCTCTTGGTATAGAAGCTATGACTTATTTAGGCTTTAGCTTGAGAGATCATGAGAAAAACAAAACATAGCAGGAAAAGGAGGGGAAGTGTGGCATATAGGGAAATATGACTGCCCCTGAATAAAGCATGGAGTCAGTTTGACTGCTATGGTCATTAAGGTAGAAATACTCAGCTCTTTTTTGAGTTTTGAAATTTTAATGATAAAACAATGTAAGAATAAAATATACAAACATTTTGGAAAAGTCAGGTTCCTATTGGTCTATAGTTTTGTTCTTGTTGTTTGAGCTGATGAAATATTTGTGCCAAGCTTTAGACCTCAGGACAAGCTCACCCCCTAACAAATTCAATTAAATGAATGACACAACATACAACAACATATTGTTTTATTATATTTTTAATTATAAAATGTAAAAATTACACATGTGAAGTATTTTAAATGAGATCTAAGGGAATTTCAAACACTTCACTCTAATAGAACAATACGCCCTCTAAATAATAACCCTTTAAACGTGCTTTTATTTAGCAAAGGAGCCTCTGGAATCCAAATCAAAGCCTTCTAATCAAGCATCCAGAAATCGTATGCATTAGAAGTATGAGTTAAAATAAAATAAAAATAAGCAAAAACATTTGTTTGATTTAGACAATTTTGAAAAAATCTGGACCCGAGCAAGAAAACTGTAAAGATTGCTTTTTTTTTTTTTTTTTTTGGGGGAGACTGACCAAATTTAAAGAAACACATTTCAACTTTTAATACAAAAAAAAAAAAGAAAGATAAGACTAAAAACAAAACACAACCAATCACTGAAGTGAGACTGGTAATATAAAAACCTTCTGCTGTGCTGAAGTGAGGCACAAATCAGGGCTTGCTGGTGGACATATGTCCCCTTTTATGTGGTTATTAGATCTGCCATTAAGAGCGGCTGCGTCAGCACAAACTAAAATATCACAGGAAGAATCACAGGAAGGTGCTGGGGAATATGTGGGGCTTATTTACATATCACAACACACAAACACACATCACAGATGTCTTTCAAGTAAGCTGATGCAAGCATAAAACGGAAACTGAGAGAATGCAATAAAACCCCATTGAATGCTGGTGAATGCCTGTCACGCGCACAGACGCAGCAGCTGATCCTGTAGGGTCATAAATATGGACACATGATACCAGAGGCCCGCTTGCAATGTGGGAAAACAACTGTTACAGTTGGAGCTGGTAGCATAGATAAAAAAAAAAAAAAATAATCATGTGTTGAAGCATCACATCAGTGATGGAAGTATTCATTTTGTTACTTACAGGGTAAAGTTCTCCTTGGGGTAGCAACGGTTCCTCAGTAGCCCCGCCCACAGCTGCACACCGATGATGCCAAAGATGAAGAAAACAAAAAAGCAGAGCAGCAGTACATTGCCCAGCATGGGTAGAGTATCCAGCAGCAGGTTCACCAGGATCCGCATACCTGTGGATTTCAGGACACCTTTCAGTCAGTGCATTAGACAATAGTAAATAAACAAGAAACACCAATAACGGTCTGAAAGTGAGAAATGGAGTGACACATTTTTGGTGCCACAACCTACAATCAGAGTTAGTTTCTAGTTTATTTGGTAAAAAGAAAACAAAAAGTCCAGAAGGCTTAATGCAAAATATTTTCTACAATCCACCATCTGGGAATACAGCTCTTGACAATCAAATTAAACCAGAACATGCTGAATCTCTTGAGGGATCTCGTCTCATCCTTCCTAGACAGACTGTTTCAGCTCAATCACAGTGCACGGTTTCAGAGGACGGATATCAATCCCGAGATTCCTCTGCAGAAAGAGACGTGAGCCTTGAAAGAACCACTGCCAGCTGATGATTTTGACGTCCTTCAAAAGTTGTTCGATCACTTTTGAACTATTGACTTGCTGGAAGACACAGTTCCAATGTGAAGTTAGATCAGAAGTAGAACTTCTTTTTTTTTCTCTTTTGGTGATCCCATAAATCCAGTCAAGCCTCCAACGTCATCTTCCAATCAATATCCAGATCTATAAGCTGTAGTTTTAAAGGTTTTAGATGTACAGATGGTTTTGAGAATTTTAATAATGACATTGCCAAAAAGGTTTGTGTTTTGCTGAATTGAATTATATATATATATATATATATATA